>APFE031376248.1:0-15791 GCA_000404065.3 Pinus taeda
AGTTAAGATGCATCTAGGTTGGTTTCAATAGTGATTGGTGACACAAACTTTGTTGAACATCTATTTATTCTCATCATTTTAAATACATTAAATATGATCTTCAATTTTTTGTTAATTTTCTCATTTACCTCAATTTGTTGAGATGATAGAGACTTTGAATAAGTTTAATGATGAAACATGATTAAATAAAATTTTTGAATGCAAAGTGACAATGTAACAATGTTGAATGCTAGAAAATATGAATAATAAGAATGTAGGAAATTACAAATAGTCTTCATTGTCATCAATCTTAAACTACTCCCATCTATATTATGACTATCAAAACTCTTCGTTTTACCATCTTTTGATATTGATCAAATATAAAGCGTGATTGAAATCATAGACCAATCAAATCTTTAACTCACTATTGTAGTAAATGCCATACATCGTCTCTCTTGCTCTCCAATATTAATATTAGACACCAAATAAGTTTCAATTGTAGTTGTTTTCAATTACCTTATTTGAATTCAAAGTGACTAGCAATGAATAATGGCATAAAATGGGAATAATAAGTGTTATGAATAAATATATAGGAAATAATGTAAATGATGATAATTAATAATGATTACTTAATTACTAATTAGGTTGAAGATTCTTGTCTAATGAGACATGACTCTCCATGAAGAGGCACTTGCATAGAATATAAGCAGACTTCTCACTCTCATTTGTATCATATTATTCATACATTTTAGTATACATTATTGTATCTCAATGGAGATCTTTATATTCCAAGATTTCTGGAGGAATTAATCTGAAGAGGGAACTTTGTGCACTTCATTTGGTATCAGAACAGTTTGATCCTTTTCTCACTGCACAAAGCCACACTCTTCAATCTGGTCACTTGGCCAATGACTCTTTGTCAACTTTATTGTTGTTGCAGTTCAAGTGTTTCACTACAATTTGAATTTTCTCTATCTCGTCATCAGGCTGGCCATATAAGAAAATAAATAATAAATAAATTGCGGAAAAGAAAATTAAGAAAAAGAGTAACATAAAAGAAAAAAAAATATTGTAAAAAAAAAGTAGAAATATACAATATATATATATTATATATATATTTATTATTATTATTGAAAAAATTATTAAATATAAAATAAAAACAAAAAAATACCTGGGCCATAGCCTCCACCTAACTTGTGAGACGTCGACTAAGCAAGATAAGAACCACACACAACAATTGATGGGTTAACTGTTGTAGACTTACCATTTCACTCAACTCCACCAAGACATAATGTTGACACTCTGATGCAAGCCATCGCCACTACTTGCAGTTGAAACATAAAAAAAGTTATTTATGGTCGCATTTGCATACCGCAACTACTGCCAACGCTGACATACAACAAAATTCACCACCCATAACCGTCAAATTCTTCCGTATGTACAACAAAAGCCACTACCCATAGCCACATTTTCCCACATGCATAACCACAACTAGACATTCGAACAGCCAACTCTCGAAACAGTTTCATATTACCTCCTCTTCTACTAAACCAGTCATCACAGTTGATGCTCCAAATTTTCCACGACAACCACCCTCTCCTCTCCTCTCTTGTGCACTCCGTCTTTCCATTGATCCCATCCCTTATGCTATCACTTTCATTGTTGAATGTCATCATCCTTTAGGTCAATGTTTTGAGACTCTTAGTTACTGATATAGTTTTACATATAGTCAAATAATATATATATATATATATATATATAATATTATATATTATATATATATATATAAATATATATGAATATATATATTATATTATAATAATATATATATATATATATATAAACAAAATATAACATAATCCTTGGACGCTCCTAATTAAATTCAAAAGAAGTATGAAGAGATATCATTAAACCTAACTTTGAAACGATAATTGATTGAAGCATGATGTTCCATTGGCACCCATCTGAGTATAATATTATATATGTAATATATATAATATATATATTATATATAATATATATAAATATTATATATATATATATATATATAACGTGACTAAATTAATGATTGAGCCGCTTCATACACATTGTGTCTTTTGTTAAGCACCCTTCGAGATATTTGCGTGGGGCAATCAATATTTTATATGTGACTGCATGGATGTACTAATGTTCTTTGGGAATTTTGCTAATAGGGGAAGCACATCTGGGTATTGTATGAGATCTTACATGATATTTTTGGATGAAAATTTCATAGCTTTAATCACAGTCAAGGTTGAGTATGATGTTGCTAGCATTTCTAGTTGTGGGGCAGGCTGAAGAATCTTTTTGGTGATCTATTTGAATAGGTTTTGGATGTAAAAGTGATACATTGTGATAATAATGAGTGGGATACAATTGGAAGATAATCCTATATATAGTTGGGAAAAGAAGGGATATAAAATAAGTGAAGAAAAAACAAAAAAATGACATCCACCAAAACCAATGGTTTTTTTTGTCAAAATGTCTATGTTGTTCAGAGAGACATTCTAATTGTCAAGAGCCATTTTAAAATAAAAATGTGGTTTGAATAAAATGGTACAAAAGTTTTACCTTAGTCCAATCTCTAAGTGATGGATAAAAACAATCAATCATAAGAGATATAGAAAAATTAATGATAATATTTAAATGACAACATATATATTTTAATAAGGAGAAAAATAAAATGGAATCCAAATTGCAAGTTGAGCGTCCATCATCTCTCCTACAAAATGATGTAATCTAATGTACCAAAAAAGTGCAATTGGAAGATCAAGAGAAAGACAAAATAACCAAACTTTAGCAAAACAAGAAAGCGTTAGAACAGGAATATGAACACTTTGTGGATATGCATTACAAAAAAGTAATGGAAAAGGAAGAAGAAATTTCTTGCCTCAAGGAACATGTTGAAAAATTGATTGCACAAGTCAAGAAGACTAAGGTCACAATGAAGGAATTTAAGAAACAACTATTCAAACAAGAGGAGGAAAATTTACGTTTAAAGAACCTTAACAAAAAATTATTAGAACAAATCAGAAGTTTAAAGGATGATGAGGCTACTAAGAATAAAATCAAAAATCCAGAAAGCAAAGAGGTTTTACATCTAAGGAATCATAACCAAAACCTCCTTATGCAAATAAAGAAGCTTAAATGTGATAAGATGTCACTTAAAGACAAGGTAGAGATAATTACTCAAGAAGTATTGAAGTCTCTAGACATGATAGTCTAGGTTGAAGATAAGGGAATTAATATCGAACCAGCTAATAGAATAATTCAAGAAGAGGATCAATTAGTGGAAGGAAAAACACATTCACATGTTACAATCTAGATGATGAAAATTCCAAACAAAGATTGTGTTAGCGCTCAAATCTACCTTAGGCTGAAATAAGGTAAAACTCAAGGCTACATCAAACCACGCTCAGCCTCGTAGCTAGTCGAACGAGGATGGCAGAGGGCTCTCTCCAATCAATCTCGATAAAATGAGCAATAGGGTGCGAGATGACTCTAGAATGGGAACTGATTTTAGGCTAGTAAAGAGATAGGAAAGTTTGATTTTGATTTTTTGGGTTTTTGTTGGAGAAATGGGAAAAAACAATTTTGGGTCCGGGGATAAGGCCAGGTATTTGCAGAATTCGAGTTGGGGCGAGGTAGGAAGTAGTCTTAATGCTTTTTGATTAAGTGTATGGATGGATCAGAATGAAAAGGAGTTGAAGAGATCAAGGGAGAACAAGGATCCTCTCCAAACAGGCGAAAACATGTAAAACTAAACAAATTCAAAGACAGAGCACTGAAATCGATGGATTCAACCTCATTTACTCATTCATTTAGTTTGAGAAGCATAAGAAGGGAATGGCATACATTAAACATGAAATAACTTACAATAATTTGAGACAAAACACCATCAAGAACTGAAAGCCACAAGAATCCCAACAGGTGCTGCAAAACCTCTAATCTTTCCTTAGCCAAAATATGAAAAATATGTACAATAGTGTGCCAAAATCTTTCCCAAGAGTCCAACCTATAGAATGTCTCAAAAATTACATCATATAGACCTCCTAACCCCTTCCCAAACCTTTAGGGGTCGAATTCCTCCTTCTATGAGCAGTTCCAACTTATTCTAAACAAGGAGCTAGAATATAGGCATCTAAACAACTTGCCTCTAAAAGGGAGGAAACTGATTCTTACATCTAATTTTTACTTTTTTAGGAGTGAATCATCTAGAATAGGTAAAAGTGATTCAAAGCTATATGTAAACCATCAATCTACATCATGATAACTCAAAAATTTCATCCACAAGAAAAACTGGTTCAACTAGCCGAATTTCTGAGCTGGAAGGTGAAAAATTGACCAAAAATCCATATGCGTAGCGCGCTTGAGCGATGTGTGTAGCATGTCTTTCAGCCTGATTTTGGGGCACTTCACGGCATCCAAATTGAGCTCATGATAGCTCATTGGAGATCCCTGTATGTTGGCTATCCAACCCAAGTGGAATTTCCAAATTTGGAGCTCATTTTCCCCTACAAAACTTCATTCTCCCAGAAGTACTTCCTGCTGGTGCAAAAGGTGGCAACAAGGTGGTTTTCATGGTGTTTTTGGGCCTTTTGATCATCCAAAACTTGATGAAATGCTTCGGAAATACTTGAGCATGCATAATTTACCATGAAAAACCCAAAATTATAATGTTTTCCTTCAGCAAGTGTCCCAATCAAAAGCGAGCGCGTCAACGCGCTACTCATATAGCTGAAAAATCTGTTTTTAGGCCAAAATATTTCAAAATGACAAACATTTCTCCGAATTTGCTTCAATTCGGAGCGAAGACCCTCCATCATGTATTATGTCTATCCAATGAAGCCTTGGCCAAAATCCGGAGTGGATCAGGCCTTTTCCGCCATTTTAGTGCTCTACTCAACCTCCTCTTCAGAATCTTCATTTTTGCCTTGTAGACATGCATGCGAGCCCAATAATAACCTTTCATGTGATGAAGAATGTCTTTTTCTCTATTGGCCTTTGCCAGCAATTTCTCCAAATGAATGTCAACATGTATTAGGCAAGACTCTCGATCAGATGGTGTCATATCACCAGGTCTCTTTCAGGCCAATTGTCGATCCTCACGGATTCGCCACAGCTCATAAAGTGTATGCTCATCCTCTAGTTGTTTGTTACGCTGCTCCAGGTATTTTATCACCCACTGAGCCATCTGCAATTTCTTTTTTAGTGTGTCATTCTCAGCCTTTTGCTGTTGGACGATCTCCTTCAACTTCGAGCTAGGAGAGCTCGCATCAACATCAATGATCGTGAAATCAGTGTCCCGGCCTCCTGAAGGGCCCTCATAATGCATAGGCCTCTTGCCTCTGTCCTGGATCTATACTTGTGCTGAAGAAGAAGGCGAGACCCCTTCCACATCATGTCGAGATAATACTCGCTCTGCTGATGGAGTCAACGAGACCCCTTCCACCTCGGGTGGAGATGGTACTCATCGTGTAACTGCAAATAATGCCCTGTGGCCTCGCTGGTATGTCACATACAATGGAGCACTTATATGCTCGATCTCAGGAATGCCAGGCTGGTGTGAAGGCTCTCCCTCATCATGAACTACCTCGGGAAGTGGTTGTGGCGCTGTGAAGAAGTCACGAGAGGTGAAATCCTCCCAAGTAATGCCCTGTTGTGTCAACTGATGTACCACTACGATCTTGATCAGCGCGTAATGATATATACTTCTATGCTGCTGTGCTGGGGTCTTCTTCTATACAAAAATCATCATCCTCTCTATGTTGCGATACATGAAGTACGGAATGTTCATCATACGTACCCTCGTGAAATGCATCAACAAATGGACATGGTACACATAGAGATGTGAGAATCTGCCCTCGTAACTGAAATACTGAATGATGAGTTTCATCAATGGTGAAAACTCATCCCTCCGGAATCTGAAAGGAAAGACCCTGCTCAGGTGTCTCATATACCCAGGTTTGATGTATGGCTCATAGTAGAATTTCTCTAACTGCTGATGTTTGTTCCATTCCTCTCTTACATTTGGTATTCCGGTGGCCTGAGCAATGGTCTCGAGTGACAGAATGAAATCTACTCCGGCAAGGTTTACATGGCCATCATGTAAGTGTAGAACAAATAGACAAGCTAGCTCATGATGATGCTGAGTTTGTGAAATTAGCTCACAATAGTGGTAACATGACTGATAGCAAAAACAATCCATTGCAAGCGAGCAAGCATGAAATTAAGCAAAAGAAGTAGGTTCCTCCCTGAGATGCTTACCACTTTTGCCACTTTTATGAGACCTTCGTGGTACAGTAACTTCTGTTGTGGAGTCACTGTCATACTCTTGTTCATAAACTTAATCCATCTCTAACATTGTGCTGAAATCAGACTATTTGTAAAATGTATGCTGATATAGGTATAGTGAAGGCAAAAATTTCAGTGTATGCTTTACTCCTCAAATGTGTCACATGTGTATCAAAGTATCATAGGAAAGCCACAATGAGAATAGTTTTGTCAACTGAGTTTGCATGGAAAAGTAGTGTGAAAATGACAATGGTCATAACAATGATAGCAGAGATGTAATGGCAAAGAGAGAGCATGAGGTTGAGGTTAACAATGAGCATGGACACCACTGAAAATAGATGACATAGGCATATATTAACCGACACAGTCCCTAATATTTGTTTCAAACCCTAAGAAGTGAATTTGGAAATAAACATAGGGCTTTACATTTCACACTTGTTTCTCCACTTTCAAAACACCATAATCATGTCCAAAATTCATTGAGCAAACATAAAGAACCTACTTGCAAGCAATTGGAGGCAATTTAGCATGAATCTGGACGAAGGAGCAAAAACAATTTGGCTCTGAGTTTGTATGCGTCGCTTGCTTACCCAATGCATAGCGCGCATGTAATTTTACACAGGTTGGTGAAGCCCAATGCGTAGTGCGCTCCCAATGTGTAGCACGCCTTCTCTATGCGTAGCGCACACTTCCCCTTCAACTCCACAACCTTGAAACACTTCCACTTTGTCTTCAACACTCTAACTCGGTTTTGCTTTGGGAAATTTGTGAAAATGATTTGTTTTCCATGCTTTATAAGGGTTGCAAAATATCTCATAAACCATAACCCATTTTCACAATGTTTGGCTTTTGGCACTTTATCATTTAATGCAATTCTGTCTTTGGCTTTTCACTCTTTTTTTTTTCTGAATCTTGGACTAATGAAATGTCTTGATTTTTTGCAGAGATTTTGGCATTTGGCTTTGGCAAAAATCAGAGGCTTGCTGTGAAACTTCTTGTGGTGAAACAAATACAATTATTACAAGAAAATGAAGTTTGACAATTTCTAGTTCCAAAATAGAGTTTTGGACTAGAAATGTCTTCAAATGTTTTTGATAAAAAACATGAAATAGAAATCTTTTGAAACCAATCTCATGACCTGTAGGCCTTTATTACATGTATGTAAAGGACTGAAAACCCTAGACTCTAGGACTAAAGACTCTTTTTAACGAAACTAATCATTTATGACCATGAATGCAATGACCATGAACTTTAGTGATTTTTGAGGAATTTTAATTAACCCTATATGTACAAGCATGAGGAAACACAAGACAACCATACCCCCTCGTCAGTCAATGGCATGCCCCTAGAGAAATGCAACGAAGTGGAACGAGCGAGACACCTAAGAATGATATGCAAAAAGTGAACTGATCTCTGACAGAGGTCTGTAAGGATCGCCTCTAACAGATTGTGTACCTAAATTGAAAACCGTAGTACCAGAAGGAAATAAAAAAAATCCACACAACGAATAAGGGACAATCAAACCAAAAAGGTTCCTTATCGACATCTAAATCGTGAGAGTAGACAACTCAACCAAGCAATGTATCGGGACCATTCATAATAGAAACAACAAATCGATGTTCTAGAGAATAGTGATGTAACCTCAATCCAGTCCTATGATGACAAGTTGTTACAAAATTCCAGTGATCAGAATATTCCACAAAAGATTAATCTACGATGGTCTGATCCTTTCTGAGTACAATAGTTTTGTTTGTCACTTAGAAGACATTCGAAACCGAAAAATAGATCAAGCCTTCTTCATCGAGAGGCTTTGAGGACAAAGATTTTTGAGGAGGAAGGCAATGTTATGAATAAATATATAAGAAATAATGTAAATGATAATAATTAATAATGATTAGTTAATTAGTAATTAGGTTGAAGAGTCATGTCTAATGAGACATGACTCTCCATCAAGAGGCACTTGCATACCATATAAGTAGACCTCTCACTCTCATTTGTATCATCTTATTCATACATTTTAATATATATTCTTGTATCTCAATGGAGATCTTTATATTCCAAGTTTTCTAGGGTAATTATTCTGAGGAAGGAACTTTGTTCGCTTCAATAAGAATGTAGTTAACTACAAATAATTTATAGTTTCAAGAAGAAAATATTGAGATAAGTGAAAATTTTATTTAAGATTAAAACTCAACCCTTTTATTTCTTGTTTAATTACTATAACACAAAAATAATTGCATGTTGTCAATATTTTTTTCTATTGAAACGAATGTGAATGCACATCATACAACATAAATTTAGTTAATGTATGTCACACATCTACTTATTATACATATATATGTCTCTCTCTCCCCTTCTCTCTCTCTCCCTAACTCTCTCCCCCATCTCTTTCTCTCTCCCAATTTCTTACTTCCATATCTCTCTATATCTCTCTCCACATTTCCTTCCTTCTCTCTATCTCTCTCTTCTTCCTTCTCTCCCCCCATAATCTATATCCTTACCTCCCTCACATATCCTTCCTTTTCCCTCTATCTCACACCCCCAAACACATACACTCTCTCTCTAAGTATCTATCTATCCCTCCCTCCCTTCGTCTCTCTCTCTTATTCCATATATCCCCCCTCCATATCTATCTCTATCTACCATCACCTCTCCTTCCTTCTTTCTTTATCCTGCCCCAAAAACATGCAATCTCTCCCTCCATATCTATCTCTCTCTCTCTCTATGCAATTCTTCTTCTCCTTCTCTCTATTATCTCCCTACCTATCTTGCTTCCCGCTCTCCTCTACCCCTCACTTTCTATCTCTCCATCTATTCCTTGTCACTCCCCACTCTCTCTACATATTTCTCTCTCTGTCTTTCTTCCATGCCTCTGTATCCCCCTCTAACTCCATCTCTCTCTCCTTTCCTCTCTCTGTCCCTCTCTCGAAACTCTATCTCTTTATCTCTCTGCCCTCCAATCTATTAATATATACTTAAAGTATTGTAATCCAATTATATTCTCTAAAATCAATGCAATCCAACAATATTCACTCAATTCAATGCAATCAATTAATTCAATCACATGTAAACTAAAGCATTAGTTGAAAATTAACACTATTTTATATGAATCTTAATGGTTTAATTGTCACTATGAGATATAGTTGTAAATCCTTCCATATTTAAAATGATATTAGCATATGGCTCATTTTAAAGTAGTATCGATTTACAAATAGTTTGTAAATGAAAGAAGAAAACATTTCAGGTAAGTGGACATTTTAGTTAAGATGAAAATTCAAGTATGATATTTATAGTGAAACTATTGTGACACAACATTTAATGCAAGTTGTCAAAAAAGTTTTCTTCTTCCACTAAAATCAATGCACATCATACATCATACATCTAGTGAATGTGAATTTGTATCCACCCCTTGCTCCTTCTCTCTGTTCTCCTCCCTCCCTCCCCCATCTCTCTCTCTCTCTCTCCCCCCTCTCTCCGAAAACATTCCTTTATCCCCCTTCCCCCTCTCTATCTCTTTGTTCTTCCCTTGCTCTCCCTCACCATCTATATCTATATCTCCTAATATATATCCTTGTTTTCCTCTCTATCTCACCCCCCCAAACACACACACTCTCTCAATCTCTCTCTCCATATCTATCTATCTCTCCCTCCCTCCCTCTCTTTGTCTCTCTCCTATTCCCTCTCTACCTGCTCCATCTATATCTCTATTTTCTCCATCTCTCCTTTTTTTTATTTATGCCATACCCCAAACATATACAATCTCTATCCATACCTATTTATCTCTATCTCCCTCCCTCTTCCTCTCCCTCCTTCATTTTCTTTCCTCCCACTCTCCTTGTTCTATATTAGAAAAGCATGCATTTGGATTCAAGTAAGATGCAATTCATTCATGTTTGGTAATCCCTAATGACTCTAAAAAATATTTGAAACTTCATCAGTGTTACTAATTTGTATCTGAGATTCATGTCGGGGTCCTCTGATATCATCTGCCCCTTAAGTAAAGTTATGAAGAGTGTAGAAAAAGCAATTTTTTTCATCTGAGTCACAAGAAAGGGAATTTATTGGATTGAAACACCACCTTTGATTTTCACCAGTTCTCACCTTACTAGACCTACAATAGCCATTTCAATTTGAGATAGATTCCTTTGATTATGGTATTGGTGTAATCTTCACTCAACAATGGAATCCAACAGTCTATCATAGTGAGATACTCTTTGATATTTTTGAAAGGTACCCCAGCTACGATAAGAAAATCTATTCTATCATGTATGCTTGTTATAAATGGAAACACTATATTCTAGGGAAGGATACAACCATCCACCCAAATCACATGCATCTTCTATTTATGCAAACAAGGGGCAAGTTATAGAGAAATCAGCATAAAAAATGGTCTGCATATCTACAATAATTCAATTTTAACATTAAATACAAGAAGGTAGCACCAATCCTATTGCAAGATGTCTCAGTCAGTCTCGTATTTTGGCACTAAGCACTATTCTCAAGTTTTGCGGGCATGATACCTTTATATGACCATATCTATATGACAATGACTCAGAATTTACTATCACCTACAATATGTTGATTTCCGAAAATCCAATTCCATACTTCCACCTCAAGGATGGATTGTTGTGTTATCTAGGATATATTTTTTTTCCTTCAAGTGAGTGTACCAATATGATTTTGGAGGTGCATTAAAGCCAAGTGGCAGGTCTATTTTGTGTAGAAAGGAAATTGGTAGTACAGTAGAAGCAATTGGTTAAAACTCTAAGAGGATGTTGGAAAATATATTAGATCTTGCTCTACCTGTGCCATAACCAAACCAGCCATTAAGAAGCAAGGCCTCTACAACCCTGTACCTACTCCTAAACGACCTTGTAAATCCATATACATGGACTATATGTTTTAACTTCCTTCTACCAATCATGAAAATGACTTTGATTGTGATCGTCGATAGATTTTCTAATATGGACATATTGACTTCCTATAAGAAGAGCATCACAACAAAAGCCACTACCAAGCTCTTCTTCAAATGGTTGTGATTAATTTTTTGGATCATGTGAACCATTATTCTAGATCAAGATACCAATTTCCTAAGTGTGTTCTGGTCAAGCCTTAAGTCATTTTTGGATACCAAGCTAAGCAAGCCAACTTCCTTCCACCCCCAAACTGATAGCCAAACATAGGTCATCAATAGGATGATAGCACACATAATATACATGTATAACTCTAAGCATCCGTAAACATATAATGAGAGTGTCCCCTATGTGCATCACATCTACAACAGAGCAGTCCATAGCTCAACTGGCCACATCCCATTTTAGCTAGGCCCGAGGTTTCAACCATTGTGTCCCATTTATGTTGTAATGCCTATTACAACTATCCAGATAGAATTTTCACATGTTCAATTTGAAGTTGATAAAGCCATCAAGTTTACTAAACACATTCAGTACATCTACCAACAAGTTCATGAAATCAGGGATAAACCTAATCCTAGGTACAAATAACGTCATGCTCAACATTGAGTGCAGCATAGTTTGAACTAGGCTACAAGGTTTAGTTTCATTCGTTGAATGGATCTCTTCTAGGGGCCCATCAGAAGCCTTCAAATCTCTAATATGGGCCTTATACCATCACTAAGGTTGTTTTTGACAACACTTTCAAGATCAATATCCCATAATTCCTTGGCATGCACTAGTATTCAATGTGGACATCCTTTGGCCATACTTACTACCATTGTTGGACACATAATACATTGTTGAGAAAATGACACCAATAAATCTCAACACCTATTCCATTGAATAATCCACAATTGATCAGATCATGGACATACAAATTTGGAAAACTCGTCAATAAAGGATCCAACAGTATTAGTTTGTCAAAGTCGACCTACTCCTACACCAAGGCAAGTAGCTCAGAAAGGATGAAGTTCAGCAAAAATTTCCTCAACTCATGGAGGCACTCAATGTAATGAGGACCATTTCTTCCTATGGGGCGACGAGTTATCCAGGTTGATATTCGGGGCCGCCTACCTATTCCACTTGAACCTTCATCACTCATTTCTTTTATTTTCCAATTTTCTATTTTGACAGTTTTTATTCTTAATGATTTTCAAATCCCAAACTTCTAGGTCCATTTTGAAGCCCTACACAACATTTTTTGAGGAAATGGAAAGAACATGGTTCAAATGTAGACAAATATTTTTTTCCTTGGATAGAAATTTCTAACCAGTTATTTTTCATTCTAAAAAAATGTCTAACACCAAAGTTATGACCCTGGGAAGTTGACGTTCCAACTAACTCGATCAAGGCCCATAGCTTTTGGCGCTTCACCTCCTAGAGTTAGGTTTTGGATGTTTATGGTTTCCAATTATTTATTAATGATAAAAAGTCACCATAGCCTCATTATAACAATTTTTTTAAGGCACGTAACTATCGCATTTCTCCTCAAAGATAAGCTACCATCACTCGAGGTAGTTTGCTTTCATTTTGCATGTAAACAACTTTTGGCATTTTCTATTTAATTATGGAATTTTTGTTTCATTATATCTCTACGTTTTTGTTTAAGTTTTATTTAATTTCATTCCTTAATAAATAAAGGTGACTGTCTCTCCCCCACTCTCTCTATGTTTTTCTTCTTCCATCCCACTCTCACCCCCTTCAACTCCATTTCTCTCTTGTTCCCAATCTCCTTCTCTCTCAATCCCTCTCGCTCTTCCTTCCTCTCTCCCCATTTCTCTCCTGCCTCACTATCTTTCTCCCCTCAACACTCTCTCACTCACTCTCTATCTCTCTCTTCCATCTAATCCAAAAATATTATTGAAATAAGTGCAACTAGTTAACTCAAATGCACTTAGATTAGTCTATTAGTTGAGAATCAAGATCACTATTTTCTATACATTTTAAGGGTATAATGCTCACTAAGAGATATATGTGCAATTTCTTACATATTCAACTTTACATTGACATGTTTGACATTAAAGTATAAAAAAGAATTTATAATTCTCAATATTTGATTAGTTTAAAAATATAATAAATTCATAATTAAAACTTTACTTAAGGTGGGATGCATAATAAAAGAATTTATGGATAAAATAGAATTTTGGGTAAAAGAGAAAACACATTTAACAATATTATTTTTAGTATTATACTCGCAAGGGAAGAAGCCATGGTTGTACTTTTAGTGCCACTGCATTGAGTTGGATTCATGGTCAGTAGGGAATTTCCTCTTACATATACAAAACTAAAATATTAGCTCTCGCTATATTTCTTATTGCGATTCTAGAATACCAGTGGTATATGTACCATATTATTTAAAAAGATAATAATTCTATTTGAACAATTGTATAGACATTGTATTCATGTTTCTGAAAGTTTGAATTTCATTTCTTATACACTCATATCAATGTCTAGAATAGAATTCCTTCACAAAAGGTGATAAAAAGTAAAAAAGAAAAACTCTGCATCAATTTTCTTAGTCATCTTAAAGCGTAGTCTAATAGAAATTGAAATGTAATTTCCCCCTTCATCTAGAAGCTAAGAAAAAGTTGTCCCTACAAGTGTTTATAACAAAATGAACATACTTCTTTCAAATAGAATTTAATCTGAATTACTATTCATCATGTTCGACAAATCGCATGGGAGAATATAAATTAAAAGTAAATAGTTTTTAAAAAGTAGATAGAAATTGTGAGAAACATATAATTCCAAGGAACTGTGAATTCAACAATAACTATTCGACCTAACACCAAAGTTATGACCCTGGGAAGTTGACGTTCCAACTAACTCGATCAAGGCCCATAGCTTTTGGCGCTTCACCTCCTAGAGTTAGGTTTTGGATGTTTATGGTTTCCAATTATTTATTAATGATAAAAAGTCACCATAGCCTCATTATAACAATTTTTTTAAGGCACGTAACTATCGCATTTCTCCTCAAAGATAAGCTACCATCACTCGAGGTAGTTTGCTTTCATTTTGCATGTAAACAACTTTTGGCATTTTCTATTTAATTATGGAATTTTTGTTTCATTATATCTCTACGTTTTTGTTTAAGTTTTATTTAATCTCATTCCTTAATAAATAAAGGTGACTGTCTCTCCCTCACTCTCTCTATGTTTTTCTTCTTCCATCCCACTCTCACCCCCTTCAACTCCATTTCTCTCTTGTTCCCAATCTCCTTCTCTCTCAATCCCTCTCGCTCTTCCTTCCTCTCTCCCCATTTCTCTCCTGCCTCACTATCTTTCTCCCCTCAACACTCTCTCACTCACTCTCTATCTCTCTCTTCCATCTAATCCAAAAATATTATTGAAATAAGTGCAACTAGTTAACTCAAATGCACTTAGATTAGTCTATTAGTTGAGAATCAAGATCACTATTTTCTATACATTTTAAGGGTATAATGCTCACTAAGAGATATATGTGCAATTTCTTACATATTCAACTTTACATTGACATGTTTGACATTAAAGTATAAAAAAGAATTTATAATTCTCAATATTTGATTAGTTTAAAAATATAATAAATTCATAATTAAAACTTTACAAATTATAATTCTCTCTAATTTTATTTTTTTATCTTTGTAATTTGATTAGTTTGAAAAATATAATAAATTTATAATTAAAACTTTACCAATTATAATTCTCTCTAAACTTTTTTTTAGCTTTGTAATGTGATATTATCAATTTAAATTTGAAAATAATAATTCTAAAGATTAATAATTTTATAACCTATTAACTCTATAATGTGATACTATCAAATTTAAATATGAAAATATTAGTTTTAAAAGTTAATAAATTCATAACTTGTTTTTGTATAGATTTAAGAAGATAAATTTTGTATATCGTACTATAAATTTTATACACCGTACTATTTTAAAAGATAAATTCTTCCATAGAACAAACTTAAGGTGGTATATACAAAAAAAAAGTATATTTAAAATAGAACTATGAGTAAAAAAGAAAAAAACATTTAACAGTGTTACTTTGGGTATTAAACTCGAAAAGGCAGAAGCCATGTTGTGTTTGGGGTATTGTTGTATTGAGTTGAGTTCATTGTTAATAGGAAATTTTCTCTCATAGAAATAAACTAAAATGTTAGCTCTAGTTATATTGTTTATCTGGATCCTGGAATACTGTCAGGCCAGGAGTAACTCCAGAAAACTAATGCGTTTATTCATTTAGCCAGCTATCTAATATATACATGAATGTGATTGTTCAGTTCATCTTCTCGATGACTGTTCACATTCAGTTCCCCAATCATTGAGGATTAGGTGTCAACATTCCCCCCCTTAATCTGAAGGGATGTTGATGAGTCCAAGCATCGTTCTGAATCTTTCAAGCTTTTCTCTTCCAAGCACTTTGGTGAAGATGTCTGCAATTTGCTCATTTGTGGAGCAATGGCAGAGATGGATTGTTTTGGCCTCAACATGATGTCGGATCAAATGATATTTAGTATTGATGTGCTTTGTACGATCATGGAACTTTGGGTTCTTGGCCAAATTTATTG
>APFE031376255.1:0-12113 GCA_000404065.3 Pinus taeda
TATAACCCGCGTGTATACGCGCCTTCGTCTAGATGAACCTGCGTATATTTCTTTTTCTACTTTCTGAGTGCCTGAACTGAGATCTGTTACCAAAGAAGGTTGCCATCAAGGACAACACCTGTGCCATAGCTCCAAACTTGTGCCATAATGCCAACAGATAATCTCTGTGAATAAGTGTTATATTATTCAAATTTCTACTTCTAAAAGGTATCCAATATAAAATTCTTTTCAAATTTGTTTGAAATGATATTCAAACATGCTAAGAAACAGGTTGCATGAAAGAGCTAATTTTAATTTCTAGCCTATACCAACAATCATAGTATTTGATATAATGTTTTCATCAAATGATGAATAACTTTTGATTCCAATTGAAAAAAAAACTTAGATTCATGCAGATATCTCAAAGAGAAACAAGTTTTACAAAGATGAAGAATTGATGGGTCAAATATGCTAATTAACATCTTAGGAAAAATATATAGATATAGGATCGGTTATTAGTATTTAAGGAATAATTTCCTCATATGATATTGATATGGCATGATTCAAGCTGACTTGTAAACTGTATTGATAGGAGAATATACCATATAAACATGTTTGAAATATATATCCAATTTGTCTATCAAAAATTGATTGTCCTGACTCTCTACTCAATGAGGATGATAATCTGAACAACCTATTTATTCCAATGATGATTTGGGTTTGTATGATTTTTTGTACGTATATAGGTTTCAATGTAATACATACACATATTGTAACACCCTCCTTCCACATCTACCCAAGCAACCGGCGAACCGGGATAATCATGTGACGAGAGGCCACTATGATATGATTCGACCTCCTAAGTCACATTAAGTAGGTGCAACCGACGGAAACACACCATAGAGACATTAATTATTAGCTACAGGACCCCCAGGAGACATGTCAACCACTCAGAAAATCTGTCCCTAGGTCCCACTGATGTTATGGATCTCTTAGGCCATAGTCACTCTCATTTTATGGGCAAGGGAGCGACCAACAACCTAAATTCTCTCTCATAGGCTTGCCTACTAGCAACCAGAGTGCTATGCCAACAACTTCGGGATTTGAGCCACTTTTTCAGGCCCAAAGCACAGGTCACTGCCTAGAATTGAACCATCTCTTTAGCTCAGTAAAATAACACGGAAATGACAGTACTAAAGAAAATACCTATTCAAGACCTTGATTGGACCCCTACTAGACATGATAGACATTTCATCAAACATATTGCAAATGTGAAATATACATGTCTAATTAACATTTCTGAGCATAGGGGTCTCATACTTAGCTGAGAATCACTAAGAACCATTGATGCCTCAACACATCAACTATCATTCCATCCATTAGGCAATAGATATATTAATCATTCAATTACAAGTAAAAATATGATGAGAACCACACATGGTTGTGTTGATGGTGTTGGACCCGCCAACATTCAGGGGATCTCCCCGATATGAAGTCCCAACTAGACCTCACACTGTTTGGTGTAAGAGTCACGTCTGGTATGATGGTCTAGTTTCCATTATCGTATAGATTTTCCTTAGATCTTGTTGTTCAGCACATGAGAGTGTTATGCTTGTAACTTCAAGAAAGTGAGGTGAGAGTGCCTAGTGAGTGCTTAATGTAACTCTGTGTCCAAGTTCTCTTACTGTAAAAACGGGGAAGTAAAGTGAGCCTCTTGATGAGAGGGAATAGTCCCAACCCAGGAAGAAACATACATGAACAACAACAAGGGTCTATCCAGCATCTAGGGAAATAGTCCATAATGGATGCGGTAGTCGTGAAAACCAAAGTTCAAGGGAAAACACGTACACCGTCCAGCGGAATATTCAACACAGGGGTGATGGTAGTTAAAATGAAGAAAACACAAAGATGGTTTATCTAATGTCGGCAGAGTAGTCCACATGGGTGGCACAACAATGATAAACAATACAACACATATTCAACAATATGAGTACTAAAATAACTGAAGTAGCTCAACTATCTTAGTATAGTTTAAGTAAACATGCATTACAAACTTTTAAAGAATAGTCTTACAAACAGATACAAAACATATGTGAAGACAGGCTTCTGAATTAAGCAAAAGATCCAAGACACATATGTACACCATACATCACTAGTCCCAGTAGTGGGACATTGGAGCCACTCCTTGCTCCTCAAAGAACAGACTACAGACTCTCAAGGCTATGTGGGAGGAACCAAGGTGAAAATTCTTTTGCTCATACAATGAGGGGGTATATATAGCCAAGGGGGTATAACTTACCCTTGTGTCTCTTTGACTTCCCTCATGATTATTTGACTTCCTATGACTTTTCGACTTTACGTGACTCTTCAACTTCATATGTGGGTCTCTTGGACTTCTGCTGTACATTACATTGATTACAAAAAGTATGGCCCATAGTAGTGATGTGGTCGGGACAACTCATGACACAACTTGACATGGCACTGCTAACAGTATTAGCTGAATGTGTTGTCTGTGTCAAGTTGTTGTGTTGTTAAGCGATGAATTCTCTCGGTGTAACATGTATTCACCTCCACATGGAAAAGTGCACAGGTTCTTCGATGGTCTTGGTCTTTTCTTGATGGTGTATGTGTATGTTCCCCTTTCACTCACTTGCGCAATGTGCTTCATGTGTTCATTTGACTGCGAGAAAGTATTTGAGAATGTGCTCCTTTTCCATCTCATTCATCGTCATGCCATGTTTAATCGACGTACTTGTTCCTGCAATCACTCATGACGAGACGACATCAAATCCAAAAATCTCCTAGTCTAAATGATGCATTATTTTCCATTTCGATGCAAGTGACCGAGAGAGGGACAAGGCACTAAAATTGCGCAGAGCACAACTCAAGACAGGATGCGAGGCTCCGAAGCAATTTCAGGAAAAACTGCACAGAGGTCATTGGGAGGCATATTTGTTCAATTCAGGACAGTAGTGAGAGTTGTGGAGCAAAACCTAGCTGGGAGGCAGAATTGCACAATTTCCGGGAGGAATGCCAGGCGGTGTGTCAAGGAATTATTGGGCCAATCCATGCAATTTTCAAGGGGAGAACTGGGTAGGTCATCCAGCTGGGATCTATGTAGTTTATCCAAGGAAGATAATTCAAGCAGCAGGAGCCACTCGCAGAAAAATCTACGTAGTTTTCCGGAGGAGGACAAGATCAGGCTGCAGGAGTTGCTGGTCAAAATTGTGCAATCCTAGGAGAGTTCAGACTCGGACATGACTGCACAATTTCTAGGTTGATTGTAGAGCGGGGAAGAAGGGCAAGTGAAAAACATCTCTGCGCAATTCCTAGGTTGATTGTAGAGTGGGGAAGAAAGGTAGGTGACAGACAACTTTGCGCAATTCCTAGGTTGATTGCAGAGCGGGGAAGAAGGGAAAGTGACAGGAAACTCTGTGCAATTCCTAGGCTTATTGTAGAGTAGGCCATAAGGGAAGGTGATAGACATCTCTGCGCAATTTTGGAGATCAGTAGAGCCCTGGATCACAACTCAAGTCATTTATGTGGTTGACCAGTGGGAGGCTTGATGGAAGATCTTATGGGAAGCGCAGACTAGATCAGGTTCTAGGACAACTTCTAGGCAGTTCTAGGAGTCAGTTAGCTGGCTCATTTCTATAATTGTGCAGTGCACGCTATAGGGAGGACAACCTCAAGCTTTGTGCAATTCTAGGCAGCAATGCAAGGTCAATGAGATTGCATCTAGTTGAATGAGGGTTGTCCGGTCGACAGATTTTCAGGAAAATGACTAAGTGTGAAAGAAAGTGTACTTGTGCATACATGACAATGTCATCATACGCTTAGCACGAATCGATGACAATACACCTCAAACCAACAAGATAACCATGTGCTTAGTGATACTGACTCAAAGGTTAAGAGAAACAAGTGCGACAGTTGAAATATGTCTTTGAACGACCTTGATGACACTTGCACGACAATGCTTACAACTTTGTGTGTGAGTGTGACCGGTGTCGACAGAGCGAAAACAACTCATGCACACAAAGACAACCTTCAAAATGCCAGTACAAACTCACAAGCATGACATAATGATCAACATGCCAAAAGACGATTGGAGATCAATCAAGAAAAAAGGGTGTGAAGTCTCAACAAGAGCTCATGGGATGATCCCAAGTGTTTTCTACCATCAAGGGGAAAAACCAAGGAAGGCTCTAAAATTTGGATGCAGGCCAAAATTTTGGAGGGTGTTACAACCACTAAAACACTTGGTGACATACTATTTGAATACCAGCTTCTTTGTTTCGATTCATTTGCAGCACAGGGCCTTGGCCTTTAAGGAAGTGTTGATTCATTGTGCAGGTTACTTTGGCTTCCCCACTTACCCCATGGACAGACATGGTTAACCTTGTACCAACTCAGTCAAACACAGCAAAAGTTTATGCTAGATCACAGTGTTTCAAAATCAGGAAGGGTAGTTTGGTTCACGAGCTTAAGATTCGCAGAGTATAAGTTTTCATCTCTTGTGTTGCTCTGCTACTAGTAGGCCTAGATAGTACCCCGGTGGAGTCATGCAGGAACATAAGCAATGCTCCACCACCAGTGAGCTTGGTTAGTACCCCAGTGGAGTTGACTGCTTCACCTCTCTACACAAGAAGCCTTTCTCTTCTTTCATGTTTATATTAATTTTGAAAGAGGACTATGCATAGGCACTTATTTATTTTTGGGGCAAAAGAGGGATCCCGACTTCTTGAGAGCAGAAGATGTTAGGGTCCAACCCTAACCCCTTTATTTATGTAATAAACCCAATGGGGCCAATTCATAGTCATAGTTAGTTAAAGAGTCAATAAAGCCCGTATTAATAATTATAAGTGGTTGACCCGCATTTAAGAAAGGGGCCATACTTAGCTGCAAACGGTCCATAATTAATAAATAAAGTGGTTAACCCATGTTATGCAAAGGACTACTAGTGGTTAAGTTGTTGGAGGTCATTTAGCTATAAATATTCGTAGTTAGAAGGGAAAGATCATCGAGTCTTATTTGTAATTGAGCTCTATTCTATTGGAGATTTCCCCCTTGAAGAGGCAAGTGAACATTGCATCTATTTCTAACTAATAATAACTTTTTTTTTCATTTTATTCTATGTTCTGGGTTGTATTTCTTCGCATATTTGGTATTCTAAAATTTCTCACAGGTCAAGAGCATAACAAGTGGTATTAGAGCACTTTCTAGGGCCGATTGTACCTCCAATTTTTGCAGAACTGTTTTTTAGGCTAGAGACATGTTTCAGTGTCTTTAAACCACAGGATCTATCATTGAGCGCATAAACATGCGGATTTGGGGAGGCATGCACGTAGGAAATACAAGATGTGATCACTCTTGTTGGACTCCCTTGTAACCCCTGTGGGTACCCCTTCGAGTAGTAGCGCATTAAACAGAATGGCGCACGGACTGCACTTCCATGTACCCTTTAGGTATATCGAAAGCCCCCTAGGATCACCTAAAACCTCACCTTAGATAAGCCTTCAGTCGTCTTGCTGCTACAATACACTAAGAACAACACTTGGGGAGATTACTCAGACGTATGATAGGGTAGTCGGGTAGTACGACTAAGGGTATGGTTGATCCTCCTTAGTTAACGCCCTGAAAGATTAGGCTGAGTACTATTATTGGACACTTATGTATATTTCGATCTGTAGCACCTGACACTCCTTTGTGACCATAGTTCCCTCTACTCTCTGAAGATCACCCATTATCTTATCTTCCTGTTGTGGCCAGCAACAACCCCCCTTCTTATTTAGTTTTATCACTAATACTAAATAAGTGGGGACCCTTATTTCAAAAAAAAAAAAAAGATTAATGCTTGTATTTCCTTTTTCAATAAAACTTACTATCATAAACTTAGGAGAATAACCTCGAAAAATCAAAGACTTAAGTTTTATGATAAGTTAGAATAAAATCACTCCTTAAGAAACGTCGCATCGCAAAAAGGGTAATGGATCCCTTCCTACAAGCGAAATTCTAAGTTGTGAAATCACGATGTGAAACTACGCACTAAAAACATTCATCGCATCGCATGCCTCAAACATCACTTATGCTGAAATGCCTTAAACCACCAATATGCGATGGTGCATACTGCAAATCGCATTTCGCAGAAAACACATTAATGGATGATTGTTATACACTACGAACTAGCGATATTGCAAAGCAAATTGCAAATCTCCTTATCGCAGATCTTCAGGGCTCGTTGTTCGAAAAATCTTTTTCCATAAAATGAGACCCGATTATGCGCGTTAATGTTAATCAATGAGTTAGTTAGCAATCATTAATGAAATATGGTTTTGATCTAATCAAAGAGCCATTTCACGTAAGGTGGTATATTTTATATGTCTTCGACATTTAAAGCTTCCCGTCACCTTTTTCTTATCATTATTCTCACCTCATTTGTAAACTGCAAGAACGAAGCGCAGAGAACTATACATAGCAGTGTTCAGCATATTATGGGAAAGAAGGGTAAAGCTTCGAGTTCTGAAGACAAAGAAATGATGCCCTTATACACAGACACCGCCTATAACAAAGATGTCGGTATTACTACTTGGGAAGGCATGTACATTATACTCGAGGAAGAAAATCCCAAAATGATGGAGGTTACAGCTTCTACGGGCTCACATGGGTCTTCTGAGGCGTTTATTACAGAACTAGCATGTTCGTTCTTGCACCAAATAGTAGCGAGGCCCAAAATTCGTCCATACACGGACATGGTTAAATGGGTACTGGATAGCGTTGACATTACAAACAGACAATTTAAGACTCACGGTCAAGAACTCACGGAGTCGTTATTTCCACAAAATTTAAGCTTTATATCCTCTAACAAAAAGCGCACAAGAGGTGAAAATTGCACCAGGGATGCCCTGATCAAGAAACAGAGGCAGTTTCTGATGCGCTAATCGCGCATCACTTGGGAAAAACCTTTTGAAGAGGAAAGCCTCTAATTGCCCAGTCATCTGTAAACCTGGAAATTTGTAGGAAAAAACACTAAAGGCAAAAGACAAAACTTAAACTCTAAAACCAGTGGTATTTATCAGAGATATCCTCAAAGTGGTATGTAGATATGTACAACAACTACAAACAGGCTCGAGACAGAAGGCTCAAGAAAAGGCAGAATCCATTAAAATATTAACTAAGTTGAATTGGGATTCTTACTGGGCGTACTTGGTAAAACCACACAGCCAGTGCATGACTCTCAAATGTATCATCAATTTTGCCGAGAAGATGGCGCCAACTCTTGCCGATTCCATTTTTGCAAGAAATTTAAAGTCGGAAGTCGGCCAGCCAACTCTCCTCAAGCAAATGCTAAACGCTTGCGATTTCAAGGAACAGATACACAGATAGTTAGTTGTTAGTTGTTAGTTTTAGATTCAGTTTTAGTGTTAATTTTGCTTTATTTTTGCCTGAAATGAGGACGATCATTTAAACTGCATCCTACATTTTTGTAATAAAATATTTTTAGATTTAGTTAGTAGTATTTAAACCCTTCTCATGCATTTAGAGAAGGGTCCTGAAATTTGTCAAAAACTTGTCCTCAGAACATGCACTTTTGTGCACCCTCCGAGGAGGTTTTGATGAATGAATGGAATAGGATTTATTGATATCTGTGTTTAATATCTACTACTGATGTTGCACTTATGTACTCTTAGTGGATGTTGGATTAACAAGAGATAAATCATTATTGCTTGAAGCTCATGAGTAGAACTAGTTATAAATGGTACTTTTATCTCTTAAATATTTCTGCCTATGTGTTAAAGTGATATTCATGTTTAGTTATTTATGTATGAATATGTGAATGCTTGAGTTATCATTTGGCACTTCTGTATGGTGATAGCTATTTATTTATGCTTAATATATGAGTAGCTTATTATGCGATATATTTTTCACAACTGTTTCGTCTAACTTTTTATACGAAATGGTTTATCTTTATTGAATTCTTTTCTCATAGCAGTTGAATGATCTTTATTACCAATTGTTATTTGAAATCATTTTGGATCGCATCACAAAAAGATTACATCCCGGGTTAGTTTAGAATTAGATATTTATATTTATTAGAACACAATTGCATGTTGTTAGGTTAGATTTAAAATAAAAGCATTTCACTTTGGAACTATTAGAAAGGAAATATCAATTCTCAACACACACACACACACATATATTGGGAAACTGGTCCCATATCCCCAGTCGGACCCACTATACCAAACGGAAAAGGAGCTGCTAACCAAGGTTCGGACCGGGTGGGTATCCCCCTTGTTGTAGACCCGATTTTCAGGGCTTCAACACTTCCATATCCGATCTAGCAGTTGGGGTTCTACCGCCGCAATTCAATTCAAATCTAGCAGTTGGAGTTTTGTCACTGTCGTGCCAATCAGATCCAACATTTGGGGTTATGCCACCACAGAGCAACTCACATTCAGCAGTTGGGGTTTCGCAGGAAAATCTAACTCTCTATGCAGTGAGGCTTGTTGTTGCTATAGTCTGGGCCCAATTTTAGAAGGACATTGGGCAAGATCAAATTTTCTGGAATTCAGCCACTACAGTATTGATCAGTGGAGAGTAAAACTCCGTTCGGAGTAACAAAAAAAAAATGTGGCTTTCCCGGGATGCTTACAAGAGACTTAGCCCATAAGATTCAAGATAACGAATTGATCGCAGTGGTACCATTCACTTCTCAGCCTCAATTTTCTTGTGGTCCCATTTTTTTCAGAGTGACTTCAAGTGACCGAGATCTGTGTATGATAGAAACCAGAGCTCAAGTCATGGCCAATGAGATCGAGTGCCTTGAAACAAGGTTTGATGGGTTCAAGAACCAACTGGACAAAACTGCAACATCAATTGCACAATTCACCAAGAGCATGTCAAGGCCTCATCAAGGGGCACATAGTATTGATGAACACCTCAAAGGAGAATCTAGCCATCATATTCACTTCCATGGAAATCACCAACATTCCCACCCTCGGCCACCCAATATGGACATGTATAAATTTGATGGCTCTAATCCAGCAATATGGGTAGCACAAATGGAATAATATTTCACCCTGAATGATATCTGTGATGATCAAACTAAACTACGTGTGGGAGCCCTTTACCTGGACCAAAAGAGATGGAAATGGTGGCAGTGGTATCTGAAATGTTATCCTAGGAACATAAATTGGCACGTGTTCTCAAAAGCCCTTTGTGACCGCTTTGACAAAGAATATAATTTTTGGATCGTCTCACTATGCTCCGATAGACAGGCATAGTAAAAGACTACATTATATCCTTTGAGGCATTGGCCATTCAAACGGAAGGTCTAGGAGATGAATTCTACTTGGAGTGTTTCATTAGTGGTCTCAAAGAAGCCATCCAAGCACACGTTGCTGGAAATAATACTGAGACGGGGGGTGAATCAGTATTATCAAGTCAAATATTCCTTTTCCAAAACAAATGATATACGCTACTTCAGTTAGTTAAACACGTGTATATACGCATCTATGCAAAAGGAAAACCGTGTATACAATGCAAGCTTTTAATTTACATTATCTTTCTGATGATGATTGTTAATTTGTGTTGCAGAAACAAATAACCAGTAACCAGAGATAGTAAAACAGAACAGAAGGACAATCACGCAAAAGAACACAAGATATAAGGTGGAAACCCAATGTGGGTGAAAACCACATGGTGCACTTGTTCCACCAATAACAGCTGTGAACAAGAACCACAAGCTTATAAGACAATGCCAACAATGCATCATTAGAAGTTTATCTGCTCCCCTTGAACCAGTACCTGATGGTCTCTTTCAGACCCATATCAAACAACTTCCAACCAGAGTTTGTCCCTTCTGATATCCATCAAACCACATATACGCGACTTTCCCTGCACCAGCCGACGTATGTACGCGGATCCTCCTCATGAAACACGCGTATGCTCCTTTTTCTCTGAAACAGACAAGTTTAACAGCAAGATGATGCATCAACTACTCCCAGCTTCTCTCTGAGATATTCAAAAGTTTCCCTAGGCAGTGGTTTGGTGAGAATATCAGCCACTTGTTCCTTAGAAGGGATATACTCCAATTTGACCTTTTGTTCCAACACTTGTTCCCGGAGAAAGTGATACTTGATCGATATGTGCTTGGTCTTTGAATGCATGACTGGGTTCTTTGAAATGTTGATTGCACTTGTATTATCACATAAGATGAAGATAGGTGGTGTACAAGTGATCTGAAAATCCTGCAAGGTTTGCATCATCCAAAGGAGTTGAGTGCAGCAAGATGAAACTGCCACATATTCTGCTTCAGCTGTAGATAAAGCAATCAAACTATGTTTCTTGCTGAACCAAGATACTAATCTGGAACCCATAAAGAATGCACCACCACTTGTGCTTTTTCTGTCATCCACACTTCCAGCCCAGTCTGCATCTGTATAAGCATGAAGAGTGAGATCTGTATCTCTAGGATACCATAAGCCATAGTTTTGAGTTCCTTGAAGATACTTGAAAATTCTTTTTACTGCCTGAAGATGAGTTTCCTTAGGATTTGCCAGAAATCTTCCAACTATTCCCACTGCATGCATGATGTCTAGTCGGGTACCTGTCAAATAAAGTAGACTTCCAATCATGGATCTATAGGCTAGTTGATGCACTGTTGTTGATTCATCATTTGCATTGAGACTGCATCCTATAACCATAGGGGTACATACTGGTTTTGAATCTTCCATGCCATACTTCTTCAGAATCTGCTTGAGGTACTTGGTTTGAGACAAGAAGATACTGCCTTCATTTTGTTGGATTTGCAAACCAAGGAAATATGTCAGTTCTCCTAGCAAGGACATTTCAAATTCTTTCTGCATGATCAAGGCAAAGCTTTGACTCAAAGCTTCTTCATTGCTGCCAAAAATAATGTCATCTACATACACAACAAGTATTAGCAATTTGTCATTTTCAACTTTTATATAAAGATTGCTATCTGCTGATCCTTTTGAAAAACCCTGTTGATGAAGATATTTATCCAAACGATAGTACCAAGCCCTTGGAGCTTGTTTAAGACCATAGAGAGCCTTTTTTAGTTTGCATACAAGATTTGGATCATTCCCCAGAATGAAACCATCTGGTTGCTCAATGTACACTTCTTCTTCTAATTCCCCATTCAGAAAGGCTGATTTCACGTCCATTTGAATAAAGTATGATGATTCTGATTTATTAAGCATTTGGAATGATTAAATTTTTTAAGGTGAAAATCTTTTTTTATTAGTGTAAAACTTGAAAAAAATTGTACTTAAAAACTTTTGATCTTTCTTTACACTTTATATATATATATATATTCATCTTAATTCTGGATCTATTTGTTCTTGTTATTGAAACCATTTTATTTTAGTGATTATGCATGGTTCAAAGGCAATTTACAAATGGCATTTAAATAGGCTATATTACATAGGAATATCATTGTCAAAAACCATGGGTTGTTAAAACATGGGCTTCAAAAACTGCTAATGGTAAATTGATTCTATGACCTCAATTTTACCTAAACTATGTAACAATATTTATAAGCTATAATTTTTATTTTAAATAATTTTGACTTAATCCAATTTTATTTTTAGTTTTAATTATAAAGTGGACATCAATAATTATTAATTTTATTTTAATGTTTACATAATATAATATTACAACATCTCTTCATTTGTTTTTGGAGGTGCTAATGTCTTGTTAGGTTGATTTATATAAACATTTTAACTTAGTCAACTAAAAATAAAAAATTCAAATTCAAATTATTTAAATTAAATTAAAATTTATTGTTTTTGATGACAATCTATTACTTTTATTTATATAACCAGCTTACATCTATGTTATGTGCTTTATAAAAACATTGATTTTATTAAAAATTCTTTAAAAATTAAATTAAAAAGGTTTATATTACAACCTATTTTTGTAATATATATTTATATATAAACTAGCAAATAGCTCTCTCTTAAAATGTGAAACTAATTTTATTTTTATTATATTATATACCTAGCCATATTGCATCCATCCATTTATGCATAATATGGAATAAGACTACACAGAGTAGGCATAAATGATGTCTCCCCTCCCGCTGTACAATTTTATTTTTAATTTTTAATTTT
>APFE031376255.1:12291-34460 GCA_000404065.3 Pinus taeda
TTTTTCTTAAAAATTTTATGTTTACATCGCATTAAAAAACATAACATGAGAACGTCTCGTTTAGAAATTAATAAACAGTTTATAAAATATACGATAATAAAATTAAATAATTAAAAATATTATTTGTGCTTTAAAATAGAGGCTCAAGTTTAAGGATCTTAACAATTTTGTGGAGAAAAGAAGTGGGATGAAGTTGTGATGTAATAATAATATTTACATGAATGTTATAATTATTTATTTTCAAGGTTAACCATTTAAATAAAGTCGATTTTATTAATTTCATTAGGTAATTATTTTTGAGTTGGAAAAATGAAAATGCATAGTATACTGTGTTGCTTATTTTTGAGCTCAAAAATGAAAATGCATGGGCATACTATGGTGCTTTAGGTTTTATTAAAGGTTTGTTTTGTAGAAATGGTATTTATCGACATGAATATGGGAATATAACATTGGTCTTCAGTTGGCCTTCAACTCAATTATGCATTTCCCTCCATCTTTGTCCATCTAAAAGGTATCCAAAATAAAAAAAAAAAAAATTCAAATTTGTTTGAAATGATATTCAAACATGCTAAGAAACAGGTTGCATGAAAGAGCTAATTTTGATTTCTAACCTATACCAACAATCACAGCATTTAGTATAATGTTTTCATCAGATGATGAATAACTTTTGATTCCAATTGAAAAAAAATCTTAGATTCATGTAGATATCTCAAATAGAAACAAGTTTTACAAAGTTAAAGAATTGATGGGTCAAATACGCTAATTAACATCTTAGGAAAAATATATAGATATAGGATCGGTTATTAGTATTTAAGGCATAATTTCCTCATGTGATATTGAGATGGCATGATTCAAGTTGACTTGTAAACTGTATTGATAGGAGAATCTACCATATAAACATATTTGAAATATATATCCAATTTGTCTATCAAAAATTGATTGTCCTGACTCTCTACTCAATGGGGACAATAATCTCAACAACCTATTTATTCCAATGATGATTTGGGTTTGTATGATTTTTTGTAGGTATATAGGTTTCAATGTAATACATACACATATTGTAACACCCTCCTCCCACATCTACCCAAGCAACCAGCCAACCGAGATAAACATGTGACGAGAGGCCACTATGATATGATTTGACTTTATAAGTCACATTAAGTAGGTGCAACCGATGGAAACACACCATACAGACATTAATTATCAGCTACAGGACCCCCAGGAGACATGTCAACCACTCAAACAGTCTATCCCTAGGTCCCACTGATGTTATGGATCTCTTAGGCCATAGTCACTCTCATTTTATGGGCAAGGGAGCGACCAGCAACCTAAATTCTCTCTCACAGGCTTGCCTACTAGCAACCAGAGACAAAAATTATCAATGCTATGCCAGTGACTCCGGGATTTGAGCGACTTTTTCAGGCCCAGAGCCCAGGTCACTACCTAGAATTGAACCATCTCTTTAGATCAGTAAAATAACATGGAAATGACAGTACTAAAGCAAATACTTATTCAAGACCTTGACTGGATCCCTACTAGACATGACAAACATTTCATCAAACATATTGCAAATGTGTAATATACATGTGTAAATTAACATTTCTGAGCATAGGGGTCTCATACTTAGCTGAGAATCGTTAAGAACCATTGATGCCTCAACACATCAACTGTCATTCCATCCATTAGGCCATAGATACATTAATCATTCAATTACAAGTAAAAAAATGATGAGAACCACACATGGTTATGTTGACGGTGTTGAACGCGCCAACAAACAGGGGATCTCCCCAATATGAAGTCCCAACTAGACCTCACACCGTTTGGTGTAAGAGTCCCATCTGGTATGATGCTCTGATTTCCATTATCGTAGAGATTTTCCCTAGATCTTGTTGTTCAACACATGAGAGCGTTATGCTTGTAACTTCAAGAAAGTGAGGTGAGAGTGCCTTGTGAGTGCTTAATGTGACTCTGTGTCCAGGTTCTCTTACTGTAAAAACGGGGAAGTAAAGTGAGCCTCTTGATGAGAGGGAATAGTCCCAACCCATGAAGAAACACACATGAACAACAACAAGGGTCTATCTAGCATCTAGGGAAATAGTCCACAATGGATGCGGTAGTCATGAAAACCAAAGTTCAAGGGAAAACACGTACACTGTCCAGTGGAATATTCCACACAGGGTTGACGGTAGTTAAAACAAAGAAAACACAAATATGGTTTATCTGATGTCGACGGAGTAGTCCACATGGGCGGGACAACAATGATAAACAATACAACACATATTCAACAATATGAGTACTAAAATAACTGAAGTAGCTCAACTATTTTAGTACAGTTTAATCAAACATGCATTACAAACTTTTAAAGAATAGTCTTAGAAATAGATACAAAACATGTGTGAAGACATGCTAGCTTGAGACAGGCTTCTGAATTAAGCAAAAGATCCAAGACACATCTTTACACCATACATCACTAGTCCCAGTAGTGGGACATTGGAGCCACTCCTTGCTCCTCAAGGAACAGACTACAGACTCTCAAGGCTATGTGGGAGGAGCCAAGGTGAAAATTATTTTGCTCATACAATGAAGGGGTATATAGCCAAGGGGGTATAACTTACCCTTGTGTCTCTTTGACTTCTCTCATGACTGTTTGACTTCCTATGATTTTCGACTTTACGTGACTCTTCAACTTCATATGTGGGTCTCTTGGACTTCCACTTTACATTACATTGATTACAAAAAGTATGGCCCATAGTAGTGATGTGGTCGGGACAACTCATGACACAACTTGACATGGCACTGCTGACAGTATTAGTTGAATGTGGTATCCGTGTCAAGTTGTTGTGTTGTTGAGTGATGATATTCTCTCGATGTAACATGTATTCACCTCAACATGGAAAAGTGCACAAGTTATTTGATGGTCTTGGTCTTTTCTTGATGGTGTATGTGTATGTGTCCCTTTCGCTCACTTGCACAATGTGCTTCATATGTTCGTTCGATTGTGAGAAAGTATTTGAGAATGTGCTCCTTTTCCATCTCATTCATCGTCGCGCCATGTTTAATTGATGTGCTTGTTCCTACAATCACTCATGACGAGACGACATTAAATCCAAAAATATCCTATTCTAAATGATGCATTATTTTCCATTTTGATGCAAGTGACCGAGAGAGGGACAAGGCACTAAAACTGCGCAAAACACAACTCAAGACAGGATACGAGGCTCCAAAGCATTGTCAGGAAAAACAACACAGAGGTCACTGGGAGGCATATTTGTGCAATCCGGGACATTAGTGAGAATTGTGGGGCAAAACCTAGCTGGGAGGCAAAATTGCAGTTTCCGGGAGGAAGGCCAGGCGGGGTGTCTAGGAATTGTTGGGCCAATCCATACAATTTTCAAGGGAAGCACTGGGTAAGTCATCCAGCTGGGATCTATGCAGTTTATCCAAGGAAGATAATGCAAGCAACAGGAGACACTCGCAAAACAATCTGTGTAGTTTTCCAGAGGAGGACAAGATCAGGTTGCAGGAGCTGTTGGTCAAAATTGCACAATCCTGGGAGAGTCCGGGCCCAAACATGACTGCACAATTTCTGGGTTGATTGTAGAGCGGGGAAGAAAGGCAGGTTAAAAACATCTCTATGCAATTCTTAGGTTGATTGCAGAGCGGGGAAGAAGGGTAGGTGACAGACAATTTTGCACAATTCCTAGGTTGATTGCAAAGCGGGAAAGAAGGGCAGGTGACAGGAAACTCTGCGCAATACCTAGGTTCAATGTAGAGTAGGCCATAAGGGAAGGTGAGACATCTCTGCACAATTTTGGAGATCAGTAGAGCCCTGGGTCACAACTCAAGTCATTTATGTGGTTGACCAGTGGGAGGCTTGATGGAAGATCTTGTGGGAAGTGCAGACTGGATCGGGTTCTGGGACAACTTCTAGGAAGTTCTAGGAGTCAGTTAGCTAGATCATGTCTAGAATTGTGCAGTGCACGCTATTGGGAGGACAACCTCAAGCTCTGTTCAATTATGGGCAGCAATGCAAGGTCACTGAGATCACGTCTGGTTGAAGGAGGGTTGTCCGGTCGACAGATTTTCAGGAAAATGACTAAGTGTGAAAGAAAGTGTACTTGTGCATACATGACAATGTCATCATACACTTAGCACGACTCGACGACAATACACCTCAAACCAACAAGATAACTATGTGCTTAGTGATACTGACTCAAAGGTTAAGAGAAACAAGTGCGACAGTTGAAATATGTCTTTGAACGACCGTGATGACACTTGCACGACAGTGCTTACAACTTTGTGTGTGAGTGTGACCAGTGTTGAAAGAGCGAAAACAACTCACATACGCAAAGACAACCTTCAAAATGCCAGTACAAACTCACAAGCATGACATAATGATCAACATGCCAAAAGACGATTGGAGATCCATCAAGAAAAAAGGGTGTGAAGTCTCAACAAGAGCTCATAGGATGATCCCAAGTGTTTGCGACGATCAAGGGGGAAAACCAAGGAAGGCCCTAAAATTTGGATGCAGGCCAAAATTTTGGAGGGTGTTACAGCCACTAAAACACTTGGCGACATACTAGTTGAATACCAGCTTCTATGTTTCAATTCATTTGCAGCACAGGGCCTTGGCCTTTCAAGAAGTGTTGATTCATTATGCAGGTTACTTTGGCTTCCCCACTTACCCCATGGATAGACATGGTTAACCTTGTACCAACTTAGTCAAACAGAGCAAAAGTTTTAGCTAGATCATAGTGTTTCAAAATCGGGAAGGGTAGTTTGGTTCATGAGCTTAAGATTCACAAAGTATAAGTTTTCATCTCTAGTGTTGCGCCGCTACTAGTAGGTCTAGATGATACCCCGGTGGAGTCATGCAGGAACATAAGCAATGCTCCATCGCCAGCGAGCCTGGTTGGTACCCCAGTGGAGTTGACTGCTTCACCTCTTTGCGCAAGAAGCCTTCCTCTTCTTTTGCCTTTATATTAATTTTGAAAGAGGACTATGCATAGGCACTTATTTATTTTTGGGGCGGAAGAGGGATCCCAACTTCTTGAGAGCAGAAGATGTTAGGGTCCAACCCTAACCCCTTTATTTATGTAATAAACCCAATGGGGCCAATTCATAGTCATAGTTAGTTAAAGAGTCAATAAAGCCCGTATTAATAATTATAAGTGGTTGACCCGCATTTAAGAAAGGGACCATACTTAGTTGCAAATGGGCCACAATTAATAAATAAAGTGGTTAACCCATGTTATGCAAAGGAATACTAGTGGTTAGGTTGTTGGAGGTCATTTAGCTATAAACATTCGTAGTTAGAAGGGAAATATCATCGAGTCTTACTTGTAATTGAGCTCTGCTCTGTTGGAGTTTACCCCCTCGAAGAGGCAAGTGAACATTGCATCTATCTCTAAATAATAATAATAATAATAAAATATCATTTTATTCTGTGTTCTAGGTTGTATTTCTTCGCATATTTGGTATTTTGAATTTCTCACAGGTCAAGAGCATAACAAGTGGTATCAAAGTACTTTCCAGGGCCAGTTGTACCTCCAATTTTTGCAGAATTGATTTTTAGGGTGGAGACATGTTTCAGCGTCTTTAAACCACGGGATCTATCATTGAGCGCATAAATCTGTGGATTTTGGGAGGCATGCACGTAGGAAATACAAGATGTGGTCACTATTGTTGGACTCCCTTGTAACCCTTATGGGTACCCCTTTGAGTAGTAGTGCATTAAACAGAACGACGCACGGACTGCACTTCCATGTACCCTTTAGGTATATCGGAAGCCCCCCTAGGATCACTCTAAACCTCATCTTAAATAAGCCTTCGGTCGTCTTACTGCTACAATACACTAAGAACAGCACTTGGGGAGATTACTCACACGTATGATAGGGTAGTCAGGTAGTACGACTAAGGGTACGGTTGATCCTCCTTAGTTAGCACCCTGAAAGATCGGGCTGAGTACTATTGTTGGACCCTTATGTATATTGTGATCTGTAGCACTTAACACTCCTTTGTGACCATAGTTCCCTCTACTCTCTGAAGATCGCCCATTACCTTATCTTCCATATCAGATCTAGCAATTGGGGTTCTACTACTGCAATTCAATTCAGATCTAGCAATTGGAGTTTTGTCACCACCGTACCAATCAGATCCAACATTTGGGGTTATGCCACCACAATGCAACTCACATTTAGTAGTTGGGGTTTCGCAGGCAGATCTAACTCTCTATGTAGTGAGGCTTGTTGTTGTTATAGTATGGGCACGATTTTAGCAGGACATTGGGTAGGATCAAATTTTCTGGAATTCAGCCACTACAATATTGATCAATGGAGAGTAAAAATCCGTTCGGAGTAAAAAAAAAAAATGAGGCCTTCTGGGGATGCTTACAAGAGACTTAGCCCATAAGGTTCAAGACGACGAATTGATTGTAGTGGTACCATTCACTTCTCAGCCTCAATTTTATTGCAGTCCCATTTTTTTCAGAGTGGCTTCAAGTGATCGAGATCTGTGTATGGTAGAAACCAGAGCTCAACTCATAGCCAATGAGAAGATCGAGTGCCTTGAAACATGGTTGGATGGGTTCAAGGAACAACTGGACAAAATTGCGACATCGATTGCACAAATCACCAAGAGCATGTCGGAGTCTCATCAGGAGGCACATAGTATTGATGAACACCTCAAAAGAGAATCTAGCCATCATATTCACTTCCATGGAAATCACCAACATTCCCACCCTCGGCCACCCAATATGGACATGTATAAATTTGATGGCTCTAATCTAGCAATATGGGTAGCACAAATGGAACAATATTTCACCCTGAATGATATATGTGATGGTCAAACTAAACTACGTGTGGGAGCCATTTACTTAGACCAAGAGAGATGGAAATGGTGGCAGTGGCATCTGAAATGTTATCTTCGGAACATAGATTGGCGCGTGTTCTCTAAAGCCCTTTGTGATTACTTTGACATAGAATCTAATTTTTTGGATCGTCTCACTAAGCTCCGATAGGCAGGCACAGTAAAAGACTACATTGTATCCTTTGGGGCATTGGCCATTTGAACGTAAGGTCTATGAGATGAATTCTACTTGGAGTGTTTCGTCAATGGTCTCAAAGAAGCCATCCAAGCACATGTCTGGATGCACCACCCACCTACATGGATGGATACTTGCAAAGAGGCTGTCAAGGTGGAACTTTTCTTAGCTACCCAGTCTAGTCATCCAAATTTCGTAGCAAAGGGGCATCCCACCCAAGCTCAAGGCCCTCCCAAACACTTAAGGTTCAAAAGGTGTCTCCAGCAAAAATTACTGAATGAAGAAAACAAGGATTGTGTTACTACTATGATGACAAATACTCCCTAGGGCATAAATGAAAGGAACCAAAATTCTTTCAAATTGATGTTACTGATCACAGTTGATCTAAGGAATCCCCACCCATTGGGGGGATAGAGGACGAAGTTGATGAAACCCAGCATGACAATGATCTCCCAACTATTCCAGATGAATCAGTTATCTTGCTACATGCTTTGGCAGGCATTTTTTCCCCACAAACTCTCAAAATTAGAGGCTTCTTAAACATCGCTCAGTAGTGGTATTAAGTGATTTTGGAAGCACTCATAACTTTATCCATAAGTGAGCCATTGAAGTTGTCCATTATTTTGTATGGGTAGTCTCTAATTTCCAAGTCCTTATTGTTGATGGGGGGACAATGAAATGTGAAGGCCGCTGTGAAAATATTAAACTTCAGATGGGATACTACCACCTAAAGACCCACATGTTTGTGATTAATATGAGTGGTTGTGACATTGTCTTGGGTGTTGAATGGCTTCGCACACTAGGCTTGATCACAATGGATTTCCATGAGTTATATATGAGCTTTAAGTAGAATGACCACATTCATACACTACGTGGACTCTAGAAAGGTGCTCCTATTATCATCAGCTCACATCGAATGGAAAAGTTGTTGAAAAAGGATGATCATGGCTGTGGTGAAATAAAATTATAAGTGCGGACACGAACAAATTCTTCTAGCCCGATAATGGGTCTATCCACAACAGATACATTCTATGGAAGATTTCTTTAGATTAGAATCAATCAAGAGGGCTTACCTCTTGGTCACTTATCCTGCTTGATGATTTCCTCACTTGCTCACTCCAGCAATCTCTCACTTCCTTATTCAAGCTCCTGAGACAAGTAAACAATAATAACACACAAACATAATAATAAACAAATTGCATTTCAACCTAATTAATGAGTCAAGAAGCATCAAGACACGAATATGTAATATTACAAAACATGTAGGAAATCAATAGATAGTTGCATAGATTAATATTCAAAGAGATATTACAACCATTCGTCTTGACATCACAGTCTTCCTCTGACAAGACCAGGTTCCCACACACTTCTGCTAGCACTTCATGATGGCTTCAAACAACAATAGTTTAAAGGCTTTTCCCTTTAGACTTCACTCCAAACCAAACACACTTCTCCCTCACACAACTAGATGGCTACAACTAGTAATAGCTTTCTTGTCAAATCAAAATAGTATACTCACACTCAGCCAACACTCTAACTAGCTGCAACTAGTTTGTGCTTTGGAAGAAGGGAGGTTTATATAGAAATATGGATGGGATATGGATCCTCTTCTCATGGGAGAAGGACTTATCCCTTGAGTTAGTTCCATCATTATAGGGGAAAGGATCCCAAACTATCATCCTCGACCCCATCTAGCCAAACCATTTACCAGACTTCTATTACGGAGCTTCTAGAGATGGAAGCTTTGACTCTAATTTAAAAAATTGTCCATAATAGGACCGGCACGACTGGAACACAACTCATTCACACCAATCAGCATGGGGAATATTGTTAATCTTTGCACATCGGCATGGGGGAGACAAATTCCATTAGCATCAGTCTTGTAAATTGGGAAAAACTGGAGTTTCAAGGGAAATGGTGTAAAAGGGAAATGATTTGCTCATAAAGAGGGACATAATGGGAGTTTCTCCATGAAATCAAAGCATGCGGGGTTCACTGTAGAGGTCCTCCAGGATCAAGGAACGGGGAGTACAAGGACAGTCACAAAATGTTGTGTAACATATGCCCCCTAAAGCATGAAGGCCGAACCAGAGTGAGGGATGAAATGCTTTATAAATTAGTGTGGGAATCGGTATGTTGTCAGAAAACCTGCATGAAAGTACAAGTACATATATGAACGATATGTGAATCATGGCATGGATGCATCCATCCATAGAATGATCATGTAAATGGATCTAGGTATGGGCGCAACCATCCATCAAAGAGGATCATAACAAAACCATGTTATGGTCGCAGCCATCCAATAATGAGAATGATCACATATGATAACTCATGGTCTGGTCGCAGCCATCCATCTAATAGAGACATGCATATCATCATAACCATGTCACACCACTTTACAACCTGGACTTTTGTGATCTGAATCCAGGGTCTTGCGCTCCAACACGACCCAATCAAAGTACATATTCTAGCATGTGAATAGATGTGTTGACGTCAAACATGCTAGAAAGTTGCTTGATTACCAGTCAATGATGTACACTGTTAACAAGCACGAGAGAAACCACCAATAATCATGATGGCCCTCAAGGTACTATCAACGCAATTCATGGAATTTGAATACAGGAACTGAAGTTGAACACCCATGAAATCACTCGATCGAAAGCCAATGATGTAAACTTGTCGTCGAGTGCGAAGAACTTTCCATTGAAGCATGTAGGTTCTAAGGTACTGGAAGAGAGTCTCTCGATCAACTTTCTGAATAATGAGTTGATGTCGACAAAAAGTGACAGTGTCGAAGGAGGGGAATAATGAATCCCACATCATCGATGCGAGATGAGAGGATGCAAAATTATTTTGGATGATACAGAGAAATAGTGGTAAGTATAACTGCAGAAGGACAACTCTTGAACATATCGGCGACACAACTGGAAATTTGGTAGCTTTTGGATCCATAGGATCGGTGGTCATGGTGACATAGCAGAGATCAGATGGAAGGAAAAAATCAATGGCCCAAACCCAGGAAGGTCAACGATGTAAAGGAGGATGTCCCAACCCGACACGAAGCAAAGAGTGTCATGTTCAAGAGTGAGCTACCAATACAACTCGATAGATTTCCGAATTTTTCCCCCACCATTTTTGGCGAGTACCCCAATTATTTTTTAATCGCAAGCTTGAAGGGGATAGCATATGCTTGCACTGTAAGTTCATCCTTTAGATGAATCGACCTAGTAAGTTTTATGAGCCCTAGGAAGGAGAAGCTTGTGTTCGTCATGGTGATGAATCCGATGTCGTTTAATATTTTAACAAGTTCGACAAAGGTGTAACTTGGTACCTTTTTCATGTTTAGAGAGTTTGAAAAAGACACGTAAAATAAAACTGCACATGGTCCCTTTTTGTACAGTTGTGTCTCTCGAGCCCGAAAAGGTAGAAAACAATACTAGAGAGAACTGCTTGACCATTTCAGTCAAGGAGTACCTTTTTCGTAAATAGTGCCTCCTAGCCTTAAAAAGGGGTAAACTTATATGGGGTGCATGACGTTTCGTATCCGCTAACGAGTTCGAAACAACAAGGACTCGACCATCTTTTCATTTTTAAAGGGTTGGAAAAGAGCTGAAAGAGGACCCCCCTTTTTATTCTCTTTAATGAGTCAAAAAGGGAAAAATACTTAGCGATATTTTCATATGGGTTTAACGAGTCGAGAAAAGAGTTGAAATATGACTCATCGCCATCGTCGAACATCCATCACCTGTCGCTGCACAAGCAACGCAAAGTGTATTATCGAGTCCTTGAGGTAAAATAGGTCAAAAATATTTACAAAATCTGATATTTTCATGAAAAAATAAATAAAAAGGGGAAAAGTAAATATATTTTACCATTTACCATTTTACCTTTGCAGTGAAGACTTTTACCCACTTTTTCCATAGTTTCTCCAAAGCGGATTGCGGGAGCTCCCGGAGGTCAATCAATGAGCCATTAATTCTAGGTAATAGCCGAAGCCTTGAGCCCCATTTTCATGCTATTTATTTATGCTTTTAACCTTTTTTTTGGATTTTTAAGGAGGTTTTTGAGAAAAAAAATTGCCTTCGATCGACGCGATTTCCGGGTACGAGATCGCGCTGGCCGAGGTTTATTTTCACGGCCATCCATGCTGATTGGTGCGACTGTTTTTAAAATAGGCATGTCGGTGCCGTGGATAGGGAAAAACAAGTTTTCTCAAGAACTAACCATTAAAATTTGATTTTTATGTGCCAAAATTGATGATTGACTCAAATAAATGGCTTTTGCAGGAGAGAAATCACCGAAAATGGTGGATTGGAAGGAAAGAGAACACGAAGATGTGGACACCCAGGAAATGAATGATCCAAATTTCCTAGAGGCTTTGAGGACTTGCAGGCTCCTCAAAATTTTCCTTACACCAGAGATGTGGGCCCAGCCCGAATTACTTCAGTATTTGATAAGCCTTTGGGACATCAATCATGAGATTTTTGTCATTAGGGACTAGGAGATGGAGCTGAAAACTTCAGACATCTACTTCATCACTGGGCTATCTCGCAGAGGTGAGCCAGTGAATTTGTATGGATCACGTCCGATTGGGGCAAGCATATCTTCCCTGCTTGCAGTGCATTGTCCTGAGGCCCTAAAATCCAAAATTCAGAAGATCGAGATTTCTAGTGTATGGGATTTGACACTGAGGGTGCTTCTATTGGCCATCAACAAAGTGGCGGGGTCCCAGGGGGAACATGAGACTAATAAGTCAAGGTTCCTTTACATTATTGACTACACAGCTCCTACGATCTTCAACTGGGCAGAGGCTATGAAGATGAATATCAAGTGCCAGTTGTCCAAGGCAAACGTGGGAAATCTGAAGCAATTTGGCTTCAGATCAATACTTGTGACCTTTTTCCTGGAATGAGTACCATTTTTTCAGTATCAATTGACTGAGGTTGATCCTCCTGCGCCACGCGATCTGCGGATGGCCTGCTAGAGTCATTTGATGCCCAGGATCACTGGGGGTCAGCAGATGTCCTACCTATTGAGATTGCAACAAGATGATGGAGCTTAGTGAAAAGAGTCGCCTTCACTAAGTGGGCCCGTAGGCAAATTATGGCACAAAGTCTATTTTTAGACTATGTCTATTTTTAGAAATATGGATCATGTCTATGAGTTGCAGGATGTTGTTTATGGATGATTGGTCAAGTTGGAAAAAATAGATGGACTTCTATTTTTAGAAAACAGCGGTGACACTGTCAAGTCTAAATATAGAGCAGTCAAATATTATTAGCTTATAATAATATTTAGACTATAAACTTTATCTTATTCTCTTGGAGCACTTCAGTTTGAGCTACAGATGTGCACATGCAACTGTCAGAAGGAAATGCATTTTCTTTGTCAGTTGAGTTGTTGCATGCATGACTTCAGTTAGAACTCAATCAATTGAGTTTGGTGGAGTTGATTGTGGATTTGATGGAGTTGTGTTCAGTTTGACTTGGTTAAACTAGTTGTAATTAGTCTAACTACAAATAGACTAATGATGAGTTGTTAACTAATTATTAACTCATAATGCAACTAAAGAATACATCAGTTAACTCAGTTGCATGTCAGTGCATGTTCAATTCAGCAGGGACAGGTGTTAGAGGATGAGATTGCTATCAGTTGTGACTATAGTTGTGCATGAGGATTTGCACAAATCAATGGGATTGAGTTATGCCAATGAGAATTGGCCAATACCAAGTGATTATAGCCTCTGCTCACGTGATTCCCAGTGTGAGTGATTCTTTTGAGGTAAATACGAGTTTGGTTCAACCATTCTCATCCATTCTTGCGCAGGTATTGAGCAGTGGAGGCAGGCAAGCAGTGGAATAGATTTGGAGATCAGATCTGAGCTGTATTGTGTGTAACAGGTGGAGATAGTGCTGGATAATTGTGAGAAGTATTGACTATTTTAATGTTACATGTTCTCAATCATTAATATACAGATAGTGTGGGGTTTTCAGCTGTAAGATTTCCCCGAGTTACATACTGTGTTAATGTGTGCATGCTCTTGATGTTTTATTGTTATTGATGCTGCTATATTGATGATCAACGTAGAGGAGCTTATGTATTTTGTATGTATTCTGCAATAGTACATGATCAGGATAATCTCCATTAAATATGTGTTTATTATTCAAAATTTCTACACCAAGGACAAATTAAACTGGAATTTCTTGTTGCCATTTCTCAAAACTCCCACTCAACAAGAAAGGGATTATCCACTACCCCGATCATGTCTCTGTGAAACTTGAATTTACATCTTGGCAATGCCTTTGTCAAGATGTTAGCATCTTGGTCCTCTGTGGGAATGTAATCTAACAACATGATCCGCCTCAATACAAAATATCTGAGATGATGATACTGGATATCTATATGCTTGGACTGATCATGAAAAATTGGATTTTCAGAGAGTTTGATACAACTTTGATTATCACAATAAATGATGGTCGAATCCATCTGCTGACCAAAAAAACCAACCAGGATCTTCCTCATCCAGATAGCCTCACGTGCTGCTTGATTTGCAGCCATGTAATCTGCCTTTGCTGAACTAAGTGCAACCGATCTCTGTTTCCTGTTGTACCAAGAAACTGCAGCTGAAAAAATACTAAAGATCCCTCTTGATGTGCTGTTCCTATCAGATGGAATCCCCACCCAATTTGCATCGGTCAAGCCTTGAATCTTCACTCCCTTTGTCCGTATGTACCACAACCCAAACTGAGTAGTGCCTCTGAGGTATCTCAATACATGCTTTGTTGCCTCCCAATACAACTTGGTAGGCCTAACCATCGGTTGACTAAGCTGGTTAACTGCATAACACATATCTGGTCATGTGTTCACCAAATACATGAGTGAACCCACAAGTTGCCTGTAAATAGTAGCTTCCACTACTTCTCCTGAAGTAGCATCCTCCTTCCTCCAATTACTAGCTAGAGGAGTCTCCATGGGTTTACTGCTCTCCATGCGGAATCTCCTGAGTATTTCATTGGCATACTTTCCTTGAGAAACAAACAACTACCCACGTTCCTGCCATACCTCCATCCAAAGAAATTAATGCATGAGCCCCATGTCCTTCATCTCAAACTCTCTTGCAAGATCCTCCTTGCAAGATTTGATGAGCTTCTCATCACCTGTCAGTATGAGATCATCTACATAAAGTACAATGATCATAGAATGGATTAAAAACCTAAAAATTAATGACAATGACCTCCTTATAAGCTTTGACATAATATCCCTCTACACTATGGTTCTGGTAGATGAGGCCATTGAAGTATTAAAGAAAATCACTGACCCTGAAATGATGGATCTCATAAGAATTTGCCTTAAGTCTTCATACTTCAGTTTCAAAGGAAAAATTTATGAGCAAACCCATGGGGTTGCCATGGGCTCTCCTTTATCTCCAATAATTGCCAACTTATATATGGTATACTTTGAAAAAAATGCCCTTAATTCTTTCCCATTCACCCCTGATGAATGGAAAATATATGTAGACGACATATTTGCTAAATGGAGCCATGGTTTGGATAAACTTAATGACTTCTTAGCTCACATAAACAACCTCTCTAAACACATTAAATTCACAATTGAAATTGAAAAGGACAACCAACTTCCTTTCTTAGATGTCCTCCTCACCAAGGAAAATGGTAAACTGAGCCACCAAGTCTCCAGGAAACAAATGCATATAGAAAAATATCTGCACTCAAAATCCCACCACCATCCAAAACAAAAAGTGGGCATCATTAAAACCCTAGCTATTAGAGCTTCTATAATTTGTGACCTAGATCACTTAGAGGAAGAACTTAACTATCTCTTCAAAGTATTCAAAAATAATGGTTATGAGGAAAACATAATCCATAAAACTATTAAAAACTCCACAACCAAAACTCAAAAAAGAAAACTTGTCGAACACCCTAAAATCTCCTTACCTTATATAAAAGGAACCACTGACAAAATTGCTAGAATTCTCACCAAACATAACATTATGGTTGCATTCACTCCCCCTAACACCATAAAAAACATGCTTGATTATGCAAAGATTTAATTGACCCGAAAAATCACAAAGGAGTATACTTGATTCCCTGTTCACGTGGGAAAGTATATATAGGTGAAACAGGGAGATTTGTGGGCATAAGGCTAAAAGAACACATAAATGACATTGCAAAGGGTAGGTCGGAAAAATCAGCCCTGGCAAAACATGCATATTCCTCCTCACACTACATTTGCATGGAAAATGCTAAATTAATTCACAGAGAAGACCATTATTTAAAAAGAAGGGTAAAAGAAGCCATTGAAATAGAGAAATCCTCAAATAACATGAACATAGATGATGGTCTAAAAATAAGTAGTTCTTAGAAACCATCACTAAGAATAAAATAAAACATAATTTATCTATTAATAAACATTCCTATACATATATGATCCTATTCATAATTAATAGCCCCCTTTTTAATTCACTCAGATAATTTTAAAATAATAATAACCACCAAACTTTTGGGAACTATTATAAAAATTTGTGATATATGCTTTTAAATTAATCATTAAACAACAAAATATTTCTATATAGAATATTAATAATAAACACTCACATATGAATATTAATATCAATCCTAATTCATAATTAATACTACATTAATAAACCTTCATTAATAACATTAAATATTAATAAGTTATTAATCTTTTTAAAACTATTAAATTAATCATTATAAAAGACATTTATAGATAATTTTAACAATAAACATTCACATATAAATATTAATATTAGTCCTAAGCATAATTAATAGATCTCTCATTAAAAAAATAAATAAAATAAATTAGTTTTAGATAATAACAAGTTATTGATATTTGATATTCTTTTTATTTTTTGATATATGCGTTAAGTTAGTCATTAAACAACAACCAAACATTTATATATAACATCAATAATAAACTAGACATTTATATATAACAATTTAATAAACCAGAAATCAAAATCAAGCATACTTAAATCAATCATTAAATGATAATCAATTAAAAAAAACGAGCTGACAAACAAAAATCATTAAACTATCAACTATTAGCTATTAATTTCTCCAAGCATTCATACTCTCTTTGCCCAAAATGCAGATTCAACCCTGATTATGGACTCACTTAGTTAGTTCGAAATGTTGGTTATTAAATGATAACATGTTTTTTTCCAAAAACATTTGAAATCAACCAACCTGTATGGAGTCTCTCTTTAAGATCAAAATCTTGCCTTCCACCACTATGTGATACAGGTTCACATCTACTTTACTCGTCATGAAGCCCAACCCAATGAAGTAGCTATCTATCCCAGTGTATCAAGCATGGGGTGCTTGCTTTAGCCCATACAACACTCTCTTGAGTCGGCACACATGCGACTCACGGTCCAAGGTTTCAAAAACTTCGGGCTGATCGAAGGTTTCACATCCATATGATGGATCTTCCAACCCATCTGTGCTGATAATGCCAAAATAGATCTGATTGATGAGTACCTTGCAATAGGAGCAAAGGTCTCATCACAGTCAATCCCCTCTACCTGTGAAAAGCCACGGGCCACAAATCTGGCCTTATGCTTCTCCACACTACCATCTGCAACTTTCTTTACCTTGTAAAGCCAACGAGAGCTCACAACTGACTTGTCCTCCGGTCTCGGGACCACATCCCAAACACTGTTTCGAACTATGGAGTCATACTCCACCATCGCATCAACCCAAACTGGCTACTGCACTGCTTCTTGAAAGGAAGATGGATCTGCCACAACACATGCACCCATAAGTGCCATGTATCCAGTGCACCTCTTTGGTGACCTCCTCTGTCTGCACTGAGAAGAGGGTGCTCCCACATTCTCTCGTGTATCATCCAACAACCTGTTAGCCTCTCTAGTGCGCTTTCTTCCCTCTCTAGAAGACTCTGCCTGAGTGGATGTCTCCACTCCCGGAACCTCTACATGTGGCTACTCCACATCAATCTGAGGCTACTCAACCTTATGAACTAAAAGTTCCTCCTCTGCATGTAGCTCAAGCTCCCTCTCAAGGGATACTTGCATGGCCTTCTCCTCATCAAATTTGACATCCTTGTGAACCACTGTCATTCGACTCGTTTGCATGTACACCCGATAGTTGTGGGGAGTATCAGTGTACCGCACAAAGATCCCCAACTCTGATGTTGGCTCAAGCTTCTTCCGTTCATCTTTGATTACATGGCAATAAACCAATGACCCAAAAATCCTAAAGTGACCAACATCTGGCCTCTTACTGAAATAAGATTCTTATGGTGTTTTACTCTCAAGTATTCGATGTGGACTACGATTCTGAACATAAACAACTGTGTTACATGCCTCAACCCACAAGTGTATTGGTAGGCCCTGATCATGCAACATCGCCCTTGCTTCCCCTACTATGTTCTTGTTCTTCCTCTCCATAACCCCATTCTGTTGAGGGCTATGAGGTGCCGTCAACTCTCGTTTAATCCCTTCCACTGTACAGAAGTTCTTAAACTCATTGGAGACATATTCTCCACTGTTATCACTCTGTAGAGCTTTAAACTTCTTGCCTGACTCTTTCTCGACCGATGATTTGAACTCACAAAACTTTGTGAATGTCTGATCCTTTCTCTGCATGAAAAATATCTAGCATTTACGATAATAGTCATGTACAAATATAACATAACACCTGTGTTTGGCGATGGATACTATTGAGAATGGTCCACACACATCTGAATGGACTCTCTCCAGAATAGACTCTGCTCAACTGTCACTATCTCCAAAGGAAGACTTGGTGTATTTTCCCAAAGTATAACCCTTGCATGTATCAAATTTCTCAAGCACACCTTTGGGAAGACCGATAGATATTTGCTGCAATATCTTCAAAGCCCCATGATGCAAGTGGCCCAATTGCCCATGGCACAACTTGCTGACGTCTCGGCTCAACATATTTTCCGCTTTTGAAATCAAAGCAGCACAATCCTCTACCTCTATCTTATAGAGATTCTGAACTCGAATCCCTATCTTCTTTACTTGACTTGTGGCTATGTGTCGAAGGAATGCCTTTCCTTTCAAAAAGATCACACCATAGCCTCTATCCTCAAGCATGGAAATGAATACCACGTTCTTCGTCAGTCCAGATACATGCATAACATTCTTCAAGGTGAGTGGAGCCACATGCTCCCTCTGAAAAGTAATAGTCCCCACACCAGTAACACTATACTTACTGTGATCACCCATCTCGATATGCATCTTGAGATCTTTCTCCTCTAGTTCACTGAATAACGCTTTGTTGCCAGTCATGTAGAAAGAATCTCCACTATTTAAGTACGAGACACTTCCCATCATTGAAGACACCATGCATGAAATGAGGGAAAAGTCAAATTCGCATTCAGAGGAAAAAGCCTCACCCTCCGCTCCTCCAAAGGACTTCTCCTTGGACTTCTTCAATGGACAATTTGTAGCAAAGTGACCCATCTTGTGACAATGAAAGCATTTAACTTTCTTCATGTCCTTCTTCTTACCTCCATGATAAGAATCTGATTTGGAACGAGAAAGTTTACCTTTCCCCTTCCTTGCCTTAATCACTAAGGCACAATTATCTTCATCGTCAGTCTTTGATGAAGAGCCATCCCTGGTGTTCCTCCTGATCTCATCCTGCATCATATCCGACCATAGTCATTCCCAATCTGGCAGCTTCTCCTGACCATTGACAGAGTCCAGATAACTATGCCAATTCTTTGGGGGTCCAAGAAGAGCAAGGCTCACCATATCTTCCTCGGCAACCGTGATTCCAACAATTCCAAGTTCATCCCGACATTGAGTGAACTTGGTCAAGTACTTTGGAATCGTCTCACCTTTCTCCATCTTGATTTTACGAAGTTTATCCTTTAGTGCCAACTTCCTTTGATCACTATTATTCTGATACAAGTCTGTCAAACTTTTCCACATGTCATGTGGGGTTTCCTTTCCATGGAGACTCGAGACAATATGATCTCGAACTCCCTCAAGGATTATCTGCCTTGCCTTCGCCACACACTTCTTCCACTCGGTGAAGTTCTGTGCATCCGCAGCTGCTGGCTTGGGGACTTCTTAATCAACGAATTCCTTCAAGCCATTATCTTCTAGCACAACTTCCACCCTGTCCCTCTAGGCTATAAAATTCAAGTTGCCTTCCAAGGCATACTCAAGCCTCAACCCATGGAATGCCATCTGCCAATCCTAAAGTATGTATGCAAATTCAACTTTCACCTATAACCTTGAAACTCAAAACTTCAAAATCTTCTCTAGAGAGCTAATTTTAAATCAACGATATCTCCCTCATCTGAACTTCGATTTAGCTGATTTTTTTTTGAATTTGGGTATATTTTCCCAAGGAATCCAGATATGCAATTTGTTTTTGAAAATTTTGTACAAAAATTATAAGATATTCTATGTAAACTCTCAGCCCAAAAAAAAATCTTGCTCCAATACCATGTAGAAAAACTTATAGATTCACAAGCTCATGTAATCTACTAAAACAAGAGACAAGAATCTACTTCTACTCTTTATAGTGGAAACCCATAAACATCAAGCAAACAATAATCAATAGAGGAAGAGAATCAAAGGAACATAACACAATAAATATCGGGGAAAACCACAACTCAAAAACTCACTATCTATTTTGTGTTAATCAGGAAAATCAAGATGAAATCACAATGCTTGTTCTCTCTAGAACAATCCCAACACTCAACAAATTCAATCTCCAACTCATAAGAAAGCTCAAGGCCAAATCTTAGCCAATTCAAAAGCTCTCCAAGTCTCTATTCCAATGTGTAATTCCTATGGAGAATAACTTGTATTTAAAGGGAAATAAAGCCTCTAAAAATAGTGCAATCCCTCAAGGATCAGTTCCTGATTGCATGCACTATTAGTGCAATTTAGAAAAATATAAAACAAATAGTACACTGTCCCTGCACTTTAGTCTCAACTGGGTCTTTCTCATAATCAACATGCATGAGTTTCTGATGGTGGAATCTTCAGTTAACTAGAGTAGCACTAATTAGGTCACTAGTTTCCCAACTGACTGTTTACTCACTATTAGTTCCTGAAACTGATCGGAACTAATTTAATTGGACTTAACTCAATAAATTGAGTTAACTAATTACAACTCATTCATAGCTCATCCTTAAATCCTATAAGTTAGGGGGAACATATACATGTCTTCTAAAAGACTTCCAATTTGAATTTCCTAAACTAATTAAGTTAATTAAACTTAATTAATTATTTTCAAATTGCTATGAGAAAATAATTCTGTTTTAATTCACAGTTTAATTCAAGGACATATTAAAATGGAATTTCTTGTTGCCATTTCTAAACATATTTATGATGTTTGTAGATGGAACATTATCAAGAAGACAAAAATAATTGATGCAATCAACAAAACATTCGTCCAAATAACCCAAGTCATGGAAGTAGCTTGACCACTAACAAAATTTCTAGCGAAGAATGATGATCTATTTGGATATCGATGCAAGCTGTTGTATTTTTTGAAATAATTTCCTATGAAAATTAGACATTTTGTTTAATGTAATGGACATAATGTCCCAATTGAAAGAAAAGGGGTTACCAATAACTATCCCATTTTGTATGACAAAGGGCCTCTTATTGATATATAATAAAATACATTTTAATTTACTTTATTGCGTTATCCAATGTTGATGTGAAATGTTACACCACTGATTTAATATATGGATGATTAAATATTATAATGAAGAGATGCAAAATCTGATGATATAATAAATTAATCCTAACATCATATACAAATGCACTAATCAAAATTTAATTTATGTGAATAATGTTATAAGATATATGTTGATTTTTAAATTAATAATGAATTTGAAAAATCACAATAGTTGCACTTTCACATGTCGATGTTTCTAAAAAAGAGAAAACCTCATACAAAATACCAATGCATCTATAATAGTAACACGCACCAGTGTGTTATTTTATCTAAAAGCACTGTTACGGATTTTTTTTTTGCATGGCTAGTGCCTTTTGCGAAAATGACAACATCGAGGCATTATATTCTTCAAGCACTACTATTGTTTTCATTTAACGCCCCAATGCATTTTAATTCTTAAAGCACCAATGCTTTCATAGAATTAATGCCCCGATGCTACAAAATATTATTTCCAGCTCTGGTGCATTATTCAAATTAACAACATCGGTTATTTTATATCAGTAGCGCACCACTACTTTTATACACATCACACGCATTAGAGCTACGAGTTTAAATAAAGCACCAGGTTTGCAATAATTTTTTCCACCTGGGTGTCATTCCTAAAAAACGCCTCGAGGCATTTTTTTAATATATACGCACCAAGGCAGTATACATTTTAGGCACTAATGTTCTTTGCATTCAATGCCTCGATGCTTTTAGTTATGTATACAACCTCGATGCTCTTATATATTTAGTGCATCGATGTTATTTTTCCATGAAGCACATTGCTAAGAAAACATCCACTAAAACCTCCAATCGCCCATAATTTTTCAGTTCTAGTGAAGTTCCTTTATAATATCCACTAAAACATCCGCTACTACAAACAAATTTTGTAGCCGAGGTTTTTTTGACATTTTATAACACTAAAAACCTTTGTTATAACCTCCAAAATAAGTTATTTTCCTTATAGTGCTCCTAGTAGAAGACCCCAATTTTTCTCAACCTTAGTGGATTAAAAGGCGCTCACAATGCACTAGACATCCTCAAGGAAAAAACTTTGATGTTGCATTACCAGACATGCTGGAAGTGACCACCTCCCAAGCCTCCTCTACCCATTGTGCCTTTGCCAACGCATAATCTCTCTCTCATCATCACTGAGGGAGTGAGCACTCTGATAAGAACTTTGAGATTACAATCTGATGCAGGAGCATCATCTCCGAAAAACACCTTGTATTTTACCTAAGCTAGGGGGTTTCATGTTTTGAAGAAATATTAAAATTTCATGTAAATATTAATATTATTTTGAGTGATTAATTAATTATTTGTGAGAAATTATAAATGTGAGAGAAATTAGTTTCTAGATTATTTAGAATTAATGAGGGAGCCTAAGTTGGAATTAGTTTCTAAGTTTTAGG
>APFE031376255.1:37530-52879 GCA_000404065.3 Pinus taeda
ATATTAAAATAATTAATTCAAAATAATCAAATAATTTACTTGAATAAACCTCTAAATCATACTCAAATACTCTAAAGATTCAAGACTCAATCTTGTTCCCCCATATGAGAAATTTCATTATAAGTCTCACATTTTTCAAGAGAAAGACAACTTTGAAATACTGTGAGGCTGATCAATATTTTCCTCTGAGTTTCAATTTCATTTGGTCATTTTGTAGCGATAAAAAATCATGATTTTGTCAAAATAAATTTCCACAAGAAAAGACAAAATTTTAAGAGTTAGATTGCACACTTCATAAACATTTATGAGCATGCTCAATATTTTCTACAAGATTTCAATAAAACCAGCCTCAAACCTAAAGGTGGAAAATACTGAGTGAAATATGTGACCTAACGAATTATTTTATTGGGAGTATGGTGCACCTTAGGCCATGTCTCCCAAAGGTTAAGTGGATTGAGTGAAATATATGGCATCAAGAATAATTTTTCATATAAAAACCAACACCCTCACCACAAAATACCCTAGAATGGAGGAGCCTTTTCATATGATGGCACCAAATCTTAGAAATTCGAGAAAATATTACTTGAAATTCATCCATTCCACCATTGAGTAAAAAATGATCAAAAATACTTTTAAAATCATAGAATGTTTTGCTACCAAAAGTAGGACAACTTGTTATTAGATTATTACATATAAAGTTGCATTGTTTTCTATTGGTTCATGTTATGTGGATACTGCTGCTCTCTTCCATGTTTCCATTTGGAATGTGCCCAACAAAAATAAAAAACAAAAACAAATACTATTACTGGTACCCCATTTTTTTTGTAAGTCGGAGTAGAAACCTTATATTACGATAGCACACAAATTTACATAAAATTTTATTGGCCTGTCGGACTAGAAACCAAACCAGTTGCAGTATAATATAACTTTGTTCTAAAACTTGACCAAACTGGCCAAAAGGTTTTCTTGTCTGTAATGATTCCTAGGCATATCAAAAAAATTAACATTTATACTGCTACTTATCCATTTTCAAATTGCTGAAGGTCTGAATGAAAATATAACTTTCTGATCTAGATCTACAAACCTGGCTATTATTCTATTACTATGATTCAACCTACCTAGCCTATCGACAAGAAAAAGAAAAATTATACACAGAAACATGATCATTTTCCAAAGGACATTGATGGGGTCTCCATTACACTTGATCCAGACATAGGTGTAGTTTTTGCTACTGGAGTTGCTATAGTTGTCGCTCTTGATCTCGGCGTTACTGGCTACTTGTCGCTGGCTCCAATGAACTCTTTGACTTTTTATTTGTTGGATGTGGAGCCTGATTATCTTCCTCATTCAGAGGTATCATCACATTGGACCCCATTTCTTAATGACGGTAGAAGTTATGTTTAATTTAGGGTTTTTGTCCCTAGAAGGAAACCCCTCGCTATATATGAGGGAATTATATTGTGGCTATGTAGATCTGTATTCTAAGTGAGAAAGAGAGAGGATATTTTTTGAGAGTGAAGAGGGAATTACAATGGATCTACTGTAGGTTGTATCTCTTCATTTTTCCTGATAATGTAAAAGGAAGGATTGGTTGTTTCTACGTGGACGTAGCCCAAATTGGGTGAACCATGTATATCTGTGTCTATATTATTTTATGCATTTTCTGTGTTTATATTTATGAAATTTTTTTATGTGTTCCATTGCTCTGTAATATAGAATTTTTTAACAACTGGTATCAGAGCCGAAGGTCTATTTGGCTGATAAAATTGCAGGAGAAAAGGGTTCTTGGTTTGAGTGGGAGCAATGGTAGAAGATGGTAGGTTTAGGGTCGAAAAATTTAACGGCCAAAACTACCAGCTGTGGAAGATGAATATGGAAGATTACTTGTATAAGAAAGATCTGTACCTACTATTGAGTGGAAAGACAAAGAAGCCGACGAGTATGATAGATACAAAATGTGATATTCTCGATAGAAAGGCACTTGGAACAATACGGCTGTGCCTAGAGGCGTCGGTAGCCTTTAATATTTCAAAGGAAACGACAACAGAGGGTTTAATGTCGACATTGGAAAAACTATATGAAAAACCCTTGACCTCAAGATATTTCTGATGAAGCATTTATTTAATATGAAGATTTCAGAAGGTGGATCTGTTGCCGATCATTTAAATGAATTTAATTCAGTTACCAATCAGTTAAGTTCTGTAGGGGTAACTTTTGACGATGAAGTGAGGGCTCTGTTATTTCTATGCTCATTGCTAGAAAGTTGGAATGGTTTAGTTATGGCCATTAGTAACTCTGTCTCTGGATCTAGTACTATAAAGTTTGATGATGTTGTCAGTGCAATCCTTAGCGAAGAAATTCAATGGAAAAGCTACGATGAGACATTAGCTAATGCTTTGACTACAGAGACTAGGGGAAGAAAAATGGAAAGAGGAAAGAGCCTGGGATATTGCAGTAAGTCAAGGAAAGGAAGATCCAAGTCTAGATCAGAGATAATGTGCTATAAATGCAAGAAGAAAGGATAGCTAAAGAAAGAATGCAAGTCTCAGAAGGGAAAAGAAGGATATGCGCAACAAGAAAACAAACATGAAGCGAATGTGACAGGTGATGTGTTGCAAGATGCTTTGATTCTTTCATTAGAAAATATTATTGATGCCTAGGTGGTAGATTCAGGGGCCTCATTCCATGCCACACCTGATAGGAAACATTTTCATGATTATGTTCCAGGAGATTTTGGACAGGTTCGATTGGGTGATGATAAACCCTGTAAAATCATTGGAATGGGTATAATTTTCATAAAACAACAGAATGGAAATCAATGGTTGTTGTAGGAGGTAAGGCATGTTCGAGATCTAAATAAAAATCTAATTTCAACAGGGTAGTTGGGAGGTGAAAGCTATGTAACTACTTTTACAGATAAAACATGGAAGGTCACTAAAGGATCCATGATAATAGCAAAAGGAGAAAGGGTTGGTACATTGCATTTATGCAATGGTATTTCTAATTCTGTTAATGCTTTAACCTCTAAAGGAGTAGATACAACATTGTGGCATCATAAGCTCAAGCACATGAGTGAGAAGGGGATGCAGATTATCCACTCAAGAAATTTGTTGCCAGGTTTGAAGCATGTTGATTTGGAATACTGTGAGAATTGTGTTTATGTAAAATATAAGAGATTCAAATTCCTCAAAATTGGGAAAGAAAACAAGAGAGAAAAATTAGAGCTTGTGCATACAGATGTATGGGGACTTGATGAGTTATCATCTCTCGGTGGCTCTCGTTATTATTTTACTTTTATTGATGATGCAACCAAAAAAACTTGGATTTATTGTATTTGAAATAAATCTGATGTATTTGATACTTTCAAGAAATGGAAATATTTGGTTGAAAATGAGACAGGAAAAAGGTTGAAGTGTCTCAGATCAGACAATGGAGGTGAATATTGCAACAAAGAGTTTGATAGTTATTGTTCAAAAAATGGAATTCGCAGAGACAAGACAGTTCCAAGAACACCACAAGAAAATGGTGTGTCAAAAAGGATGAACAAAACAATCATGGAGCATGCAAGGTGCATGAGATTGCCTTTAAAATTTTGGGTAGATGCTGTAGATATTGTTGTTTATCTAATAAATAAAGGGCCTTCGAGTTCCTTGGATGGTGATATTTCAGAGGAGGCGTGGACAGGTAAAACAATAAACTACTAATTTTTAAAGACTTTTGGTTATGAAACCTTTGTCCACATTATTAAAAAAAATAGAACAAATATTGAGGAGAATCAAAGAAATGTACCTTTATTGGATATGGTGTTAATGATTTTGGTTATCGCTTTTATGATTATGAAAAAAACAAAATCATTAGGAGTAGAGATGTCATATTCAATGAAAAGGTTTTGTATAAGGATCAGATGCAGGAAAAAAGGCAGGAAAAAGAAAACAGAGAATAAGCAATGCTTGGTGAGATCACAAAAAAAGTGAGGGTGCCTGAAAATCATAATCATCAACAACCAGAACAACAACAACAACCACAACCACAACAACTACCTCAAACACCTAAAAGTGGTGTTAGAAGATCTACCAGGATAAGTAGACCCCCTGAACGATACTCTCCTTCATTATATTATGTATTGTTGATCGATTTTGGTGAACCAGAGTGTTATGAAGAAGTAGTGCATGTAGAAACTAGGAAGAAGTGGGAGAAAGCCATGAAAGAAGGGATGGAATCCTTAGTACATAACTAGACTTGGGACTTAGTCAGGTTTCTTGCAGGTAAGACAACATTGCAAAATAAATGGGTTTACAGGTTGAAGGAAGAAGATGGAGGTAGAAAAAGGTATAAAGCTAGACTTGTAGTGAAGGGGTTTGCACAAAAAAAATATATAGACTTTGACGAGATATTTTCTCTTGTTGTTAAAATGACTTCAATCGGAACTATTTTAAGTCTAGTAGCAGTTGAAGATTTGTATCTTGAGAAATTATATGTAAAAACAACCTTTCTCCATGGGGATTTGGAGGAAGAAGTATATATGCATCAGCCACAAGGATATGAGGTCAAAGGGAAGGAGAAACTAGTGTGCAAGTTGAAGAAGAGCTTGTATGGCTTAAAATAGGCTCCAAGGTAGTGGTATATAAAATTTGACAGGTTTATGTTTGAACAAGGTTATACTAGATGTCACTTTCATCATTGTGTTTATCTCAAAAGGAAAAATGATGGAAGCTATATTATATTGCTATTATATGTAGATGACATGCTTGTTGTAGGTTCTAACATGCAAGAAATAAATGTGCTCAAAAGAAAATTAGCAAACTCATTTGCAATGAAGGATTTGGGTGCAATAAAACAAATCCTTGGTATGAGAATAACTAGAGATAGGAAGAATAAAAAATTAACATTGTCTTAGAGTGAGTACATAGAAAAGGTGTTGAAAAGATTTAATATGTAGAATGCAAAACCTGTTAGTATACATTTGGCAGCCATTTCAAACTAAGTAAGGAGGTGTGTCCCAAGACTCATGAAGAAATGGCTTATACGTATAAAGTTCCATATGCATCAATAGTTGGAAGCTTAATGTATGCAATGGTCTACATAAGGCCTGATATTGCACATCCAGTGGGAGTTGTAAGCAGGTACATGAACAATCTAGGAAAAGAACATTGGATGACGGTGAAGTGGATTCTCAGCTATTTGAAAGGTACCACAAATAAAAAATTATGCTTTGGTGGTTCAAACATTGCTCTACAAGGATATGTTGATGCAGATATGGTGGGTGGTAGAGATAAAAAGAGGATCACCATAGGGTATGTGTTCACTATAGGTGGAAGCACTGTCAATTGGGTTTCAAAATTGCAAAGTGTTGTTGCACTCTCAACAATGGAAGTAGAGTATGTTGCTGTTACAGAGGCTAGTAAAGAAATGATTTGGTTACAAAGGTTTATGGATGAATTGGGTAAGAAGCAGGAGTTGGGCATGTTATACAATGACAACTAGAGTGCCATACATCTTGCAAAGAACTTTGCATTTCATTCCAAGACTAAACACATACAACTCAAGTACCATTTCATATGGTCAGATTTGGAAGATGGACAGTTGAAGCTGGAAAAGATACACACTAGCCAAAATCCTACATACATGTTAATAAAAGTTGTAGCTAGGGAGAAATTGAGATTCTACTCAGTTTCAATTGGTCTTCAAGTATGATGATGAAGATGAGAAACAACCAGGTCCAAAGTGGAGTCATTTTCCAACAAATGAAGTAGTGGTGGAGTTGCTATAATCAGTCTCCAAGTGGGAGATTGTTAGGTGTGGAGCCTGATTATCTTCCTTATTCAGAGGTATCGTTGCATTGGACCCCATTTCGTAATGTGGCAGTAATTCCACCCGTTTATGTGCACCGCCAGGGGGTCGGGGGGGGGGGGGGGGGGGGGTGATGACGATTCTTTGGACCCTCCCCTGGCGGGGGATCGAAGGCAACACCCCCAAAGCTAAAAATAGATGTAAAATTGCCTTGTAAAATGTTGTAATTTCGTAGTCAATCTGGGCCATTCATTAGGCGGAAATATGATGGTAGAAGTTATGTTTAATTTAAGGTTTTTTGCCCTAGAAGGAAACCCCTCGCTATATATGAGGGAATTGTATTGTGGTTATGTCGATCTTTATTCTAAGTGAGAAAGAGAGAGGAGATTGTGAAAGAGAGAAGAGGGAATTATAGTGTATACGCTATAGGTTATATCTCTTCATTTTGCTGGATAATATAAAAGGAAGGATTCGTTGTTTCTTCGTGGATGTAGCCCAAATTGGGTGAACCACGTATATCCGTGTATCTCTTGTTTTATGCGTTTTCTGTGTTTATATTTTTGGAATATTTTATATGTTCCATTGCTCTGTAATATATAATTTTCTAACAGTGTTTCATTAATTTGGTCGGATTGTCGTGCCCCTTCCCTAGAGTAATATCCAGGTTATGGACATGTTTAAAGTAAATTGATTTTTTTTGTTCATTTCACCAATTTGATCATCCTAGAAGCATTCTATGCTCACCACCCGCTAGAGTGCCTCCTCGACTCCCTTTAGCCATTGCTCAATTGAATTCAGCCACAAATGCTATTCCATCTGACGCATGATCCTTTCTGCTGCATCTTCCACATGCAATTTTCCTACTAAATTTTTAACATGCCAAGATGTTTCCAAAGTCCTCTGATAAACCATTGTTTCGTTCTAGATTTCCTAGTATCTATTATCCAATCGACCTCCTCTTCAATTTTTTTGTCTGGGGTATTCCTTCTGAGACATCGCACTTCATTTTCCTAGACTACAATGACATATTTCCCACATTATGTGATGTATGCATTATAATTGAGAGTTTCTTCCTTCGCCACCTCCTATGTTATTGTTCTTTTTCCTACCATAGAGATTTGAGCTTCCGCTTTTGGCCTCCCCCTCAGTATACCACTCCCATTTCTCCCCATAACTATTTTGGCTGTTATGGTTCACTGATAGATAGTTGTTCCTATTTTTTCATTACAAATGATCATAATGACTCTCATGGATCACCCATCCTTGGAATATAAAGTAAAAATCCCTAGCAACACTGTCCGCCTCATCCTTTGGGTGCCATCCCTGTTCATTTTTGGAAACTTCCATTTACCAATGATGTTGCAATACATTCATGTGAGAAAGGAATTATCTTCCTGCTCATTGGAATTTTCATACAGCCCAAGAAGTCCCATTATAGCCTTAGTTTTGTTCCAGTACTGCTTCACCCTGTATTTTATCCTTCCCCACTTCTTCAACTGTCCTTTCTCATAAATTCCAACTCTCCTCTAACAATTATGTGATCCTAGGTTACACTCTTTCCCATCAGCACCCGTCATGTCCTTCATACCTTGTTGACACATACCTCCTTAATCTTCCCTAATTACCTTTACTTGTCCACTCATATTCCTTTTCCCATGTGGGTTATTGCTTATCTCTTTGCCCCCCTGTGTCCATCATGTTGTACCTCTGACATGGATAGATCTATTATCGCTAAAGCTTGGAAATCCTTCTTTAGCTGTTTGTCCACCATTTCCTCCCAGGTCATTTCAGTTAGAACCTTGGTGCTCTTGACCCCTTCATTTGGCACTCTGTCTGCCAACGCATTGGCCGAGCGTTTGACTAAGGTAAACTATACTGTTTTTAGATCCTCCAGGCGGTCCTTCATCCTTTCAATTATTTGGTTGAGACATCAATTCCTCATGACTTTATTTATTGGGGCACCACATTGCTGTCTATGTGCCGCTTGGATGGCTAATGTTGAGTCTCCCTCCACTATTACACTCACCTTTCATTCCCACCGCAACATTTCCAATCCCGTCTACATGGCTTGGAACTCCACATCATTATTTGTGGCTTGTCCCATGTTGATGAAGTATAACCTCTGGATTTTACCAATCCATTCCCTTATGATTCCTCCGGCACCAACCTTGCCGGGGTTTCCCTTGGATGCTCCATCAAAATTCAATTTCTAGAAACCCTCAAGAGGTGCCGGCCACACTTAAGCACCCATCCTTCTATGGACTTCTTTGAGTCTAAGGTTCTCATCACTCAGGTAATTAAGATAAAAAAATATTTAGAATTATGGCTTCCTGAGGGGATGGTTGTTCTTTTTTGGGTTTGAAATAATTTTCTACTTACAATTTCCTTCAGCTGATGACTAATTTCTTCCATTAGGTTAGCAACAGGTAGCTTCTTGTTTAGGAAAATTCTATGATTTCTCTCCTTCCATATTGACCATATGATGAACCTTGGAATCAAGTTCTAGGTCATATTTACTACTTCATTCTTGGTATATTTCACCCGCCATTTTTTAATCGTGTCTTGCATGTTTTCTTTGTTTCTATCAGTTTGTCTATAAATGATAGCCAACCAGTACCATATAGATTCCATGTATCTACAAGTATTCAATATTGGTTGAGATTTTATTCTTCCTTCTCACACAGGAAGCACCATGATGAACCTATCATTCCTCTTTTCATAAGATTCTCCCAAGTCAGAACCTTTCTGTGCAAAATTAACCACATAAATGTTTTGATTTTCGGCCAGTGAGAAGTCACCCAGAGTTTATTCTAGGTTGGGCCATGGATTTAAAGATGTTTTGTTCCGAGGTAGACCTTGGATTATTTGAAGTTGAAATCACCTCCTTCTTGATGCCCCCATCAGAGTTGATCTCGGTCTTCATTTACCAAAATTTGTATTTTGTTTAGTTCCTCTGTAATCTCTTGAATCTTTGAATATCTTAAATTTTCTTAGTAGAGGATGTTAAGGTTCCATGCTATCCACTTGTTTTTTTCTAGTTATGGAGCCCAAAAATGGTGGAATTCTCTATATCCTTGTCACTCCATGTCTTCCTGAAGACTTTTCCATTCTGGTTTGTTTAATTTTGGTTGTTGTTGTGAGGCATCCTCCCATAATAGGGCATTCTTTCTGTTTCTTACTTCCCAAAAGCTATGCTTTTGGATTATTTCTCCATTTTTCCATGCCATGTTCCATATGGCTAACCCATGAATTGATCTCATTAGCCTTACTGGGGTTTTTAATTGACAACCAGGGGCGTATTTTAATTTCCATAATTTCGCCAATGGTGTTTCCCCTTTTGTTAACCATTTTCACCACAATTTTGCTCCATTTGATCTGTTAATTATCTTAGGGTCTTATAACCCAAGGACTCTAGCCTGCTTAGATTTATAGATTGTGTTCCATGCCACCAATGACCATTTCCTTTTTTCCTCTGCCCCTTGCCACAAGAAGTTTCTCTGTATATCCTTCATCTTTTGGAGCACCCCTTTAGGTGCATGAACAAATGATAACATGTATCCTCAGATAGCCTGGAGCACCACCTTTACAAGCACCCACCTTCTCGACAAATTCAAAAATCTCACCGTCCATAGTTTGAATTTGTCTTCCAGGTTTGAGAGAAATTTTTCCCTGTTGGACTTTTTCCAGGTTTGCATCGTTAAGGGTACACCTAGATATCGGGACGATAGGGATTTCCTCTTAAAACCAAGGATAGCTGAAAGATTTCTCTGGATAGAAATTTGAGCGTTGAAAAATAAAATCATAGACTTTGACAGGTTTAGCTCCATACCTAATGCTTTCATGAAGGTATATAGAATAGCTTTAAAATTGCGAGCCTCCTTAACCGTGGGTACACCGTGTAGCATAGTGTCATCCACAAATTGTTGGTGAGTGTTGGGTCCCTATAATACTAGTTATTACCCCATTACTATTGTAGTTGTACCCCTTATTAATATTGTTGTGCCCCTATTGCCCCCATATTGTTATTACTGTGCCCCATAGAATCCCTCCATTGTTATTTTTGTGGCTTTATATTATTATTGTTAGGTCGGCGGGGTTATATTGTGACTCCTTAGACTCCTATATATAGAAAGGAGGTTTTGTCATTTGAATCATCCAAGAATTGTTCATTTATGTAATGTAAAGGAGGTTGCCCCCTCGAAGAGGCTGAATTCTAATTCGTTGATCTATCTTTTCTATCTTTTCTTGAGCTGGTTTCATAACATGCAAACTTGTGAAGTCCTTGTATGGCCTCAAGCAAGCACTGCGAGCTTGGTATGAAAAACTAACTGAGCATCTTCTGAAACTCAATTTCAAACATTTTGATCTTGATGATGCAACTTTATTTGTCAAGAAAGTTGCAAAATAGTTGTATATCTTGTGGTATATGTAGATGATGTTCTGATGACAGGGAATAGTGAAAGCTAAATTGCATTCATAAAGAAGGAATTGGGGAAAAGTTTTGAAATGATTGATTTGGGCTATGTTCATTACTATCTTGGCATTAAAGTAACCCAACATCCAAAGTCCATATTTCTTTCTCAAAAGAAATACATTGGAGATCTGTTGAATAAATTTGGCATGACAGAGTGCAATCCTCTTACTACTCCAATGGAACAAAACTTAAAGCTCACATCTATTGAAGGAAAATAATTTGAGGATGCAACAAAGTATAGACAGCTTGTAGGAAGTCTCAACTACCTAACTACTACGAGACCAGACATTTTGTTTTCTATTGTAATCCTCTCCAGGTTTATGCAAAATCCTTGTGAGGGAAATTGTTCTACTGCAAAAAGAGTTCTAAGGTACTTGAAGGGAACTCAAGACTTTGGAATCAAATCTACACAGGTGGACGACTTCAGCTTGATTGGATACTCTGATTGAGACTTCGATGGAAACAAAGAAACTGGGGTATCAACTTCAGGATATGCTATGAGCCTTGGATCAGGAGCTACCTCCTGGAGATCATGCAAACAATCAGTTCCAGTAGATTCCACAAAAGAAGCAGAATACGTGGTAGCAACTAAAGCAACAAAAGAAATTGTGTGGCTCAGGAAAATTCTTGAAGATTTGTAGGTAAAACAAGTACAATCAACTCCACTCATGATTGACAATACCTCTGCAATAAAGTTGGCCAACAACCCAAAATTCCATGATTGAACGAAGCACATCAATACTAAATATCATCTAATTCGACATCATGTTGAGGCTAAAACAATCCATCTCCATCAGTGTTCCACAAATGAGAAAATTGTAGACATCTTCACCAAAGCACTTGGAAGAGAAAAGCTTGAATGATTCAGAATGATGCTTGGACACACCAACATCCCTTCAGATTAAGGGGGGAATGTTGACACCTAATCCTTGTGATTGGGTGAATTTATGTAAATAAATAAATTAGAAATATGAACAGTGATCGGGAGATGAACTGAATAGTCTCTCCCTCATGTATATAATAAAAACCTACCTGATGGAATAATTAAGTCGAATCATTTTTGCCTTATGGAGTTACTGCCTGGCCTGACATGACAATTAATTGAGGGGGGGTCCAAAAAGAGGATTCCGCATTTACCATTCTTTCAACATGGTGCTCCCTGGCTGACTTCGTACCCCCTCCCCCCCACCCACCTAAAACTACTTATGCTCACCCCTGCCCTTCGAAATCCACTTTTCCTTCCTCCCGCGTAAAATATAACCGTTTCAGTTGTTTCCGCTCCACTCATCTACCACCAAGTGCCATGTCCTTTCCTGCTCCACTCCAATCTACCCCCGCTGCATGGCACTTCCCCTAACAACCTATTCTTGCCACATGATACATCCTTTACGCCTATCATTCAACTGTTAACTATCTGTTTGAGATATATTCTTGGCCCGAGTAATGGACTAGCTCTGTTTAATGGACAATTGGTGATATGGCATATAAATGAATCACAACCCCATTCAGTGGGCCTTTTTTCTATGATCCCATTGCATTGAACGAGTAAATCTACCATCCTACTACTGTTACTACAACTAGTAAGCAAGCTGGCTTATCACCGCTATCAGTCATCAAGGAACGAGTCTTCATCCAACCAATTCCCGGATAATTTCAGTATTCCAATTCTTTTCTTTATAGCATGGCTTATAAGGGTAAATGCAAATCCATAGTTGAAAACCCCTTGCTACCACCTGTAATTGACTTAGACCAATAGCCCTGGTCGATCAAGAATACAAAATCATTGAAACCAGTTGTGAGTTCAATCTCCACGAACTCCACAACTGGTTAAAACAAAAATTTATTGATCTTAGTGATGAATTGGGTTTGTGGAGCTCCTTCCTACCCCAACTCTTTTTCCTCAAACCCCTCATTTTCCTGAATTTGTTTCATGGTTCCACTTAGGGTAAATTCCTAATCAAAGGGAAATTCTTACCTAGAACAATGATATTGCTTTCAAAATTACCTCTAATTCCATAAGACAAATGCTTCAGATTCAGAATGCTGACTCTCTGAAGCCCTTTTTAGTAGATTCCCTCATGGAAATCTATAAAGAACCTCACTTTCCCTCAGAGAGACAAAATATTTGAGATATTTCTACCTAAGGATGTCCAATTTCCTGAGAAAATCATCCTTGTTCATCCTCCATGTTCCCTAAAATGACAATATCCCAATAGTTTCTTATTTACTAGCTATCAATTAGATCAGTGGGTTGATGAAGACATCATAGGGTTTTTATCAGTTTTTTCAATAGGTAAAAATCTGTGAGTCATCTTCAATTACTGTGAATTCCTAGTAGATGCCATCCATGAACAGTTTCTAATGTTTTCTACAGAAGGGTTTTTTAAGTATGCTTCAGTTTTAGTGTATTTTATTTTGTTCCATCACATAGACATTTTTCAATTTCCATTACAAAAACTGGATGAACAAGCGAATTCCCAATCTATAATTCATTGGAATTCCTTGGCAAGGAAGCATACTAATGAATGCACCTTCAGTGATTATGTAGATTAGTTATTTTAAACCATTTATTGCCTATTGAATAGTGATGATGAACCAAGGATAGGACCTGAGATAAAAATATTTCTACACCCAAGTGAAAAAACCAAGACATGTGACTAGTACCTATACCAAAATTACACTGAGATCAGAGTGTATGGGTGCGAATTTCCTCCACACAGGTTGCCCAAATTTGTTCCTATGAGAATTTTTTCACTATAATATATTAGAAAAATGATTAATATGGATGATATGGACAGTGTGGCAACCAAGAAGAAATATGAATTCAAGATCAAAAAATAGGTTGGGCCTTTTACTTTTAATACCAGGAAAGTAGCCAAAGAAGCAAATCTTCTCCTCAAGAAAATGGATTTTAAACTCAACTTTACCTGGTCATATGACCCTTTGGGAATAATTTCAAAATTGAGAGTAGAATAGAAGACTACTCCCTACACTCATAGTCCCAGGCTAGAAATAGAAAATTATATGGATCAGGACCAATGGTAGGAAAATACTTTGTAGAAGGTAGAAGAACATGTACTCTCTACAACAACATCATAGACTCCAACACCATAGGATAAGCAACAAAAAGGATCAAGGGAGGATGTTTCCCCTTCACTTATAGAAATCTAGGGAAAGGAGTTCAAAATTTACAAGGAGACAGAAAGTCAATCCGCTAGGAGAATTTGTGGAGGAGGAAAATGTACGGTCCACCATTGTTTTGACATTCCCCTATACTTCTACTAGGAAGGAGAAATTTTCATAGGATCTCCATCATATTTGGCTTCCCAAGAGCCACTGGAAACATATCAGTTAGGAGAATTGGATCATGACAAGGATGAACCAAACATATTTTCCAAGTATAAGGAAATTAAGAAGAAAAATTAGATTCTAAAAGCTACTACCTATTCTCAATTTTGGAAACAGACAACATCCTCACAACATAGGCTTCTCTCTGCCTTTCACACAGAGAAATGAAAGATGCAGATAGCCTTCCTCCAGGCTGAGGTTCCTTTTCCCAAAACTATAAATGATTACAAGAAATTTATCTTTTCTTTTAATGTTGATCAAATCCATCCCATTGATTAGATGGATTTACATAAACAAACACGTGAGATTTTGTATTCAATGTTAACAAACTCAGCAATGAAAGCTTCTTGGTTGCAAGCTTTGGTTAATAACATTCAATCCTAACTCAAACTAGAAAATATATCTTCTTTAGCTAAATAAACTAAGATTAAGCCTTTAGGGGACCTAGTAATCAAACTAGGAAATGATCCCAGTAATGTGAAAGTTACGGAGGAGATTATTAGAAGAAATAATGCTAGAATTGCAAAAATAAAGAACCAACTCAAGCTTCCATCCACTGAAGATCCTTAGAAAAAGGAAGTTGGACAACTAGAGAAAGAGAAAGAAGACATGTTCAAGATTATCATTGAACATAATGGTCATATTAAAGAGATGGAGATTTAGATGGAGAAAATACTATAGGAGAGAGAACAATCAACACAGTTGGAAATCATTCTACTCACAACTATTTTGATTGAAGGTAGATTGACAGTAGGAGCTTCCACTTCAACACCCATAACAGTGGAGGGACAGTCTACAGACTCATCAGGAGAACTAGTCAAAGATATGGAGGGCCTGTCTATGAAAGGGGCACGAGATTGAAAAGTTGAAAGCTCAGCTAAATAGTCTCCAAGGACAAAAATTAAAGATTGGAAATGTGTACATAGCAGAGCTTCAGAAGTCTCATAGGTTAATCCAAATAATTGAAATGTTGGAAAACTAGTGTGCCATGGCATAGACAATTGCACATGGAAAGGAAAACATTTTGATAGAAATCAATGAAGCTATGATTGAAATATGGCCTCCCATCAAAATAATTTTCAAGTAGGAGGAATTAATGTAGAGGTCATAGAAAATTTTAGGGGCGAATGTTCGCCCTTTGGCGAAATTAAGGGGTTTTAAATTTTTAGTGGGCAAATATTTTGTATCATAGTACATTTTTACAAATCACCTCAAATAGCCCACCTTATTTTAAGGGAGAGGGTAAAAAAGGTAAATTTAGCCCTTGAAATTAGGAGTTACAACCTTCCATTCTCCCATTTTCAAGAATAGGTTTTATTTAAGTGAATCCATTCGCCCATTTTCAAGAATAGGTTTTATTTAAGTGAATCCTATGGGCCAAATACCAAATTTATAAAAAAGGTATTGTAAATTAATAAAAATATAAATAAATGAGAGGTATGGTAAATAAATAAAACCTTTCTTAAATTTACTCCATAAGTCACCTTATATACATGCAAGGGTGTAAACAAATAAAAATAGAAGTAAAGTGGAGGTATGGTAAATAAATAAAACGTCTTTTTATACTTACTCAAAAGGCATGGAAAATAAATAAAAATATAAATAAACTACATGTATGGTTAATAAATAAAACCTATTTTTATATTTAGTCCATAACCCTCGTTCTATTTATGAAAGCTCAAGAAAGAGGTTTTATTTAAGTGAATCCTATGGGCCAAATACCATATTTGTAAAAGA
>APFE031376255.1:56396-72068 GCA_000404065.3 Pinus taeda
AGTTAGTGGGCTCATTCACAAAAGCTTCTATTTCACTAATCCTTTTTATAGAGTTGTCAGATTCAATTTCCAAAGGTTATAATTACACTATGTAGTTGAGTTTTGAGAGAGTTGTGATTCACAGTGTTAAGTATAGCAGCTATGACACTTGAATGAAGACAAGCATAGTAGAGGTATCAGAATCTGTTATAAGCTTACCTGCATATTATAAGGGACTTGGTTGGCTTTTCTATAATTTTATAAACAAGTTCCATGTCGTGGAAATGTGAAAAAAAAACAATGATATTGCCACCATGTGGCTCTTGTCCATATATTATGGTTTTATACTTTTTCAAAAAATTCTCTAAGAGTTCACAATGCTAAGATTCACTAGGACTTTACAAAGTTTTAATATTTAGTGAAAGACGCGCCAAGACCTTACAAGATTTTATAATTGAGTAAAATATTCGCCATGCCTGGTGAGATATTCGCCAAAAAATTATATATACATAGGATATTATTGAGAAAATCGCCTTCCATTTTTCCTATATACCATGGAGATTTTCCCATTTATTATACATATAAATTTAGGGGGGTTCTTAAAATTTTCCCTGGTAGAGATCCAAATAAGTTATTGGAGAAGTAAAAGAGAGTTTGGGGCAGAAGCTAGGTGAAGCCACTACATTAATAAGGATTCTAAATTCATAAAGAAAGGAGGAATTAGAATAATTTGAGATTGCAGATAGAACAAAAGCAATCCTTGAGGTGAGAAGAGACCCTACAAAAAAGAACTTGATGTTACAATTAGAGAACAAGTGTCATAACTTGAAGACCAACATCCAAAAGTTATACAAAGAATTCAATGTATTAAAACAAAAGAGGCTTCCAGGTTTGAAAGGAATTGGAGATAAATTGGTTCAGTTAGATGATTATCAATAGAAATTGTACTCCACAGCTAGCAATAAGTCAAATTTGTCCACCATGAAGGGAGCAATCACGGGAAAAGCCTTCATAGAAAGTTTAAAATTTGGCTTTCTTATTAGACACGAGATAAAACATTTTTTCATAATCAAACCTACTTTTCAAAAATACACTGAGGTGGATGAAACCTACAGAAATTTAATTAAATTTTCCACCCCAGATGAAGACAGATGGGATAAACTTTTGCAACTTCTTGAGTAAAATAGGTGTTCATCTTCAATGGAAAGGCAGCAACTTTTCAGACCATGTCAACAAAAAAATCCTTGAAGATAGTTCAAGAGAGCTACAATAGTTTTATTTGCCTGTATTTTTGTACTATTTTTGTAAACAATGTTTTAGGACATTTTGTAGAAAATCTTGATATTTTAAATCAAGATATTTTGATAATTTTTTAATAAATTCTTCATAATTCTAGGTACAGTGGTTGGAACTTGTACTAAGAAAGTAGACCTTTGGTGTAAAGTTGTGTACTAAGCTAAAGTGACCACTTCATTAATATAGAAGGTCATTCCAAGATTCATGTGTCAGGAAAATTGGTGATTTTCTTCCTCTTACGTAATTATTATTTCTCTTTTTCTCCATATGTTGTTGCTATCTGTATTGTTTAAAGAAAATTAAGGGATGAACTTGTTTAATTACACTCTACTCTAGCTTATAAGCAATATCTATGTTTTCAAACTAAGATTAAATATATAATTCATTCTGAAATTGTTTATGTTTAATTGAATCTCAATATTTTCCTCCCTTTAATTCAACAAAATATCCAAAGATCTAATAGCCTCCCTACCTTGCCCTATTACATTTGTTATGACATTATTGTATCCGATCACCATAATATTGTTTGACTCCATTTCCCAATGGCCGTTCCTTGCAGTTTGAACCAAACATTTGAAAAACCAATCTCATAACTCAATAACTAGCATAAAATCTGAAAACAACAAATCTAAATACAATAGAGAGATGCCTCTCTGAGTTTAGAAGGGCTAGCTTCTAAGCTTACAAGTGGTTTTGTGGTTAACTATGGATTTCTTTCATAGCCTTAGGAAATTACAGAATGATAACATCCTCCACTCGAAAAAATGTGGAGGTTTTTCCAAAATCTAGGCCAAGTTTGGTTGTGCCCAATAGATCCTCAACGCTCATATGTGACTCATCCCAATTCACTAAGCTGATTTTCCTATGATTGTCACTAGAATGTTATTGTTTGCACTGTTCAATTGCTTCAGAATGTTTGTGACCTACTTCTCTTCGCTGCATACTTCCTCCAATAGTGCTTCTGTCGTGGGTTTGGGAGCCTTCTATATCATTGATGTCTCTCTCTATTGAAGCTCTTGAAGCTTCTCATCTACTACTTGGGGCAGTTGGAGAGCCTCATCCTATCATGGTTGAGTTCTCTATGTCAGAGTCTCCTCTTCCTTCCTCAGCTCCTCTATCTTGTTATGGAGGGAATTTCTCCCATTGATCTTTATGAGATTCTCTGAGTTTGGTAAAGTCATCACAATTCCCTGAACCTCCTCCAACTATTGCGGCTTCTGCTAAATATCTTCTTGTAAGTTCAATAAATTTGGATCTTCTTGTGGTGATGTCCAAATTTGTAAGCTCTCACCCAATAGCTTCTCACAATCTTCCACTGCTTCAGAGATGCCAGCCATTGTAGCCTTTAGGTTGGCTCCCCTCTACTCTCACACTTGTTGTGGTTTAGTTGGTTGTAGCTTCATCTGTAGCTTGTTGATCTTCATCTAATATGTAAATTCCACTTCTGCAATCTTATCCTTGTGCATTTTTACTGCAAGTACAAACTTTGTGACCTTGTCCTCCACTGGTTCCTTTTCTCGGACTTCAATGTCCAAAATCTCATGGCATGTTGCTTCGACCACCTCCTTTAGCTTTTGTTGCTGCTGCACTACCTAATCACTCTCCTGGATTGCCTAGTCAAGCTTATGCTACATCAAAGCTCGCTCTCTCTCTAACTGAATGTTTAATTATGAAGTGTGTTGTTCATGTAGCTTTAGCTCATCTATGATCAATAGATGTAGCTTGTGTAATCTCTGAAGTCGTAGTGCTATGATTTTCATGATCAAAAACCTCCATTCCTTGGCCCACTATTGTACCTCGACGAAGTCAAACTACAGGGCTCTGGCTCATATTAGTGCTATCTGCGTTGCAACAGTAGGCTTTATTGATATTTCCTCTCCAAATGTTTCCTCTGATTGCACTGGTTGTCCGACTGTTTGTGCCAATATCTTCAATTTTGAAATGTGCTCCTCGACACCTGTTAGAAGTGCACCATAGTAATCCTCTAAAGTTTTCTATGATTCCATCATTGCTTCATGAATTCTATCCCCAATACGATCCAAGTCCCCATTAGTGAAAACCACTGGTGTTATCTCCTTTTTCTTATCTCCCTTCTGCTTCTCTTTTCTTCTTGTGGCAAATTTAGCACTAGCCTTCCTATTCTCTGTGACAGCTTCGTCTGTCTCTGTCTTTTCGGACTCTTTATTTTGCTCATCACCTTCTAGAGTATCTTGGTGACCCTCGTCATATTTATCCTCTTGTTCTGATTCGTGCTCATTCCTATCCTTTCCAGTCCCTTCCGCATGTTGCGTCATGTCATCCTTTGTTGGATTATCCTCTATCTGTGTCTCGAGCACAATCATCCACTCTGCGGGCCACTGCTATATATGTGCTAGGAGATTGTCTTTTATCACTAAATATTGTAGGGGAGGCCATTTCTTCTTTGTATCCATACAGGCATGTATGTATACTTTGTGGAAGTCAACCTTAAACTTTTCGGCTTTGCTATATTGCTTGTATAGGCTCTGTGAAAGTTGAGGGTGCTAGTTCACCAACATGTGTAAGTCCATATTGTATAATACAAAAACAAATATGTTCTCCTGTGCTCACACTAGTTTAGTGGTATACCACAGTGAGGAATATCGCGCGACATCACAAGTCTAAATTCCTTAACATCTGAGGGTACTGAAGGGAACTATGAATCTTTCAGCTCTCTCCATACAAGCATCACAAATATCAAAATTAACCATGTGTAATGAAACTAAGTACCTTTCTCTGGAGCCTCAGAGTAATTTTCCATAAATTCTTGGCATAGATATGTCACCCAGTTGTACTTAACCCCATTAGTGCACTACACAGTTAATGAAACCTCTGGTGCAGGGACTTCATTAGCCTAACACTTCCTCATGGTTTTTCTAGCCAATATATGTGATGCGAAGCGAACTCCCTAGTCATTGATCGAGTTGATATCATAACTTTGCTTCAATTTTTTGAGCACAAACTTCTTCTTCATACTTTCTGTTATGGCTCTGTCCTGTTCTTTTCTAACAAACTCCTCTGTGGGGTTCATCCCTTGATAAGGTAGTATTTTGATTCTTCATAGTAGCATTAGGTTGATAGGGATCTACTTCCCCATCCACAGGTATCCATCATGTAGCAACACGAGCAGTCGTCTCACACAATTTATGCTTCTTAGGCTTCTACCAAAGTGCAGCAGATTCAACATATTCATCAAGCTCGACTACGCCAATCCAACCATCCAATCCTGTGGTTCTAACCTTGTCAAACCACTCTTGGGATAGTGTAATTTTTTTAAGTGTATATGTGGTGTGAACTACATATATGTATTTATGTCATTGAAATCATAGTCCATGAAATTCAATTGGTGAATCTTCCCAAGGGTTTCTCTAGTAAATCGCATTGACTTCGGTAATAAAGGTGTGAAGGTGTCGTACTTTGCATCCTTCAATTCTTTCACTAGTTTTGCATCTAGTTTTCTTGGTGGAATATGTGGTAGGAGAGGTGATGGAAATGTTGCGCGATCCATTTCCACTTGCACTTTCTCTCCCTCTTCCTCACTATCTCCCATTTGTCTAGGCTCAACAGGTCCCTTGTCATGTTTCTTCTTCGTTCTCTCCTCCTTGGCCATTTTCTTTCGTGGGTATCTCCACTGTGTGCGTGATGAAGTCGTTCCAAGTGGTTATGTTGGAGTGGTCATATTAGCTGATGCTAATTCAACTGCTATTTCCATGACTCCAGCTAAGCGCTTCTCACTAAATATATGAATAAATTCTTCAGTCGTCAGGATATTCATGAAAAAAATCTCACAACTTCTTCGCAATAGCAGTATTCAAATTCTCAATTCAACAAAGTTCCAAATCTAGGTGAGATGTGACATTTTATAAAAATTATGAATTTATAACCCCATTTAGCTTAGATTGTGTTCATTAATTGCATATCTATCACTAGATTTGGCCAATTTGTCCTTATAAATGCATCTTTCTGTTAGAGTCGGTCTGCTTATCCCTCCATTAGAGATCATTTCGCTTATTGCATTTCATTTTTAGGTGTCTCATTCATCCATTCATCTGCATTCCGTTAGGGGAATGCCATCATCTAATGATAGGAATGGATTTTTTACTCATGTCCCTCATGATTATGTATCCGCTGGTTTGTGTATGAATCATCAAAGTTCATCATCAAATCAATTTTACAGTCATTTACAGTCATGGATGGTCTTTTGCTTAGCAAAGAGTCTTAGGTCTAGGGTTTCACAAATTTAGTCTTCAAAATAGCAAATAATATCAGAAGATGCATGAGGGAGGTTTCCAAATAGATTTTCATCGCAAAATTTCATCGTTATATTGCTTGATCATGACTTTTCTTCAAAACTCTGTTTTGAATAAAATTGTCATTTTGTCCTTTGTAATAAATATGTGATTTTTCAAAGTTTTTAGTCACCAAATGTTTCAGGCACCGCTTTGATCCTTTGCAAAAGTTCCAACCATCCATTCCCTGCAAAAGAATAGACAGAAAGGACGTCATCAACTCAATAATCAAAGCAAACAGTGAAGTGTCAATGGTTTCAAAGCACTACAACGTTGGATTTTTTCAAAACAAAAATCAAATGTCAGGGGTACAAATATAATTTTTTATGATCCAAAAATCCATTTGCACCAAGAGACATCAAAGAAGCCGAGGTGAATTGTGGAGAAGGTAAAACTGTGGGATTAAAGCTGAGACTATTTGTTTGGAGTACGCATGACGCATTGGGAGAAGGTGTGACGCATTGGGAGGCACGACGCACAGGGCCTCCTACCACTCTGTATTTTCCAACGAGCGCGGCGCATACAGTGAGCGTGGCACGTTGGGCTCGCGCGTAGTGCATAGGGTAGACAATGAAAATTTTTATCGTTGCTCTGCAAAAATTCAAATCACGCAGCTCTTCTCGCTCCATGTTGGTGAAAAACTTATCGATGGATCCCTAGTTACTTCCAAAATGACCGAAGCTAGAGATGTTGTAGGGTTTAGTAATAGATGTCTATGCTATAGAGGAGGAAATTTGTTATAGCTTTGATACCACTTGTTATAGCTCTGATACCACTTGTTATAATTCTAACTCAGAAATATTAGAGATCTGATATGAAAATATAAGATAATGCAAATAAACCCAGAAATAATATGAAATGATTCTTTATTGATCAAACCCTTAAGGTAGGGCAACACCATACATTCACTCCTTAAGGAAGGAGAACACTCCACAAGCCGTATGCCTGTTCATATAATTAATCCTTGATGATTTTCTTCACTTGGAGTCATTAGCCTCTACATAGCCTCATACAATGCAATACCATGGATCATTACCATGGTTCCCTCATACCATCCACTATACCATGGGCCCATTACATTATTACTAACTACTTGTGGTCCCTTACATGATATGGGTTAACCACCTTATTTATTACTATGTCCCATCCCATTATTACATTATTACCTTGGGTACCTCCCTTTGTACCCCATATTACCTCCCTAGGTATATAATGTTCCACCTCCCTTAGCATGTTTCGTCCCCGAAACATGGGAAGAACATAAATAATAAGATCTACTCAAAAGAGTAGTCCACTGGTACCATGCTCTTGCATCTAGCCATCCAAGAGAAAGGTGAACCCTTGATCTCACTGGTGCCTCGCTTGCTTGAGATGGAAGTTGACCGTGGTAGCTCTTCTTTGTTGATGTGTTGTAGGTGGATCTTTGCTCCTCGCTATCCATCATACGGGGGTTGTTGTCCTTGTGACTACATGGCTTCCATCTTGATGGTTGTCTTGCGGGGTGATGTGGGTGATGATATGTTGAAGTTTTAACCCACGGTGTCTTTTTCTTTAATTCACCCTATTGTGGTGCTTGTTGTGATGTCTTCTTTTCCAATATGACTTCAACCACCGTGCCCTCATCTAATGTACCTGTAACCATTTCTGCTTCAGCCTTTGTTTGTGTTTGATTGTCAATCATCAAAGGCTCATCATCTGATATTTCAGTCCCTGGAACATCTTCTGCTTCAGCCTCCATGTACTCTACCTATTTATTGATGAAAATATCTTGTAATGTAATTTTCTTCTTTTTATACTAGAGCTTCAGGAATTTCTTATGCGCATTAATATTGATAGTACCTGCAAATTCCATCCAAGGATATCCCAAAACAACATCCATATTATCCATCTCTGAAGTATAAAAATCTTCGTGCAACACATACTTATCCATAGAAAGCTTCAAATCCTTATCCGCATCATCAACTAGTGTGTTTTCAATGTGTTTTGCTGGAACGCACAATTTTTTTGCCAAATTAACATTGATAACATTATGCTTGCAAGTAGGATTTATAGAAACAATGATGTTCTCCTTCTGAATCAATCCATGAACCTGCAGTAAGGGGACACCCATAGCAATTAACCCCTTATGTGTCTCATTTTCCTTTTTTCTAGCCCGAGACCATTTGTCCAAAAAGACTTTTTCAAATTCTGCACCTGAAAGTTTGGTCAACTGATTGTAGTCCAGTGATAAATTCCATTTTTTAGCCTCATCTCTCATATTAAGCACCATTGGAATATTCCAAAGTGTGCCATGTGTGGACTTGTATCTCTGTATGAATTCTTCAATAGTAGGACCATCATCTTTCCTTGTAAAATATAACATCTCCATGAAGAGGGTTTGAGAAAAAATCACTTATTTGATGAAAATTTGAAATTGTCATAGTTTAGTCAATATTGCTCAGAATCCCTATTATGACTTATTTTTGGAAATCGAAAAACCATTATCCATCTGCCCATGTGATAGAAATTTTGATCCAGGTACTAGAATTTCAGATCTGCGCTGCAACTCTCCCGCTGTCACCGAAATTTCTGCAAAAAAGAGTTGATTTTAAATCAACGATATCTCCCTCATTCGGGCTTCGATTCAACTGAATGTTTTTTTGAAATTGGGCATTTTTTCACAAAGAATCCAGATCTACAATTAGATTTTGCAGATCTTGCACCAGGACGTCCAGATCTGCGCCACAAACTCGCTGCCCTGAAAAATTATCTGCAACCCCACTGATTGTTTAATCAGCAATATCTCCTTCATCCGGACTCCGATTCAGCCGAATTTTTTTTGAAATCGGGTATTTTTTAACATAGAATATAGATAAGCAATTATTTTTAGCAGAGTTTGCACCAAAACATACAGATCTGATCTGCAAACCTGCCGCCCCTGATGTCCTGCAAAAAAAAAAAAAAATCTCCACTTTTTCCCAAGAAAGTGCTCTGATACCACTTGTTATAGGTCTAACCTAGAAATATTTGAAAATATAAATAAACCCAAGAAATAATATGAAATGATTATTTATAGATATAACCCAGAAATATTATAGATCTGATATGAAAATATAATATAATGCAAATAAACCCAGAAATAATATGAAATGATTCTTTATTGATCAAAACCTTAAGGTAGGGAAACACCATACATTCACTCCTTAAGGAAGGAGAACACTCCACAAGCCATATGCTTGTACATACAATAATCCTTGACTATTTCTTAACGTGGAGTCTCTAGCCTCTATATAGGCCTCATACATGCAATACCATGGATCATTACCATGGTTCCCTCATACCATCCACTAATACCATGGGCCCATTACATTATTACTAACTACTTGTGGTCCCTTGCATGATATGGGTTAACCACCTAATTTATTACTATGGCCCATCCCATTATTACATTATTACCTTGGGTACCTCCCTTTGTACCCCATATTATCCCCCTAGGTATATAACAAAATCTTGTGAAAATGCTTCCAGAATTGGTGAGAACAAAGGTGGTGAAATCTGATCGTATAATTATACTACATGTTATTGAATTCTCTTGCCAAAGAGCTAAGACTAGAAGAGGCCGAGGAAATCTGGATGGAAATCTTTGATAGGCGGTTGTAATATGTTCCACGATGTTCTTTACTCGTATAATCACTATATATGAGTGAAATAACATGTCTGAAAAGTTGCTACATCAAAATGAAAGTGCCCCAAATATTGCAAAGGATGCTAATTATAAAAAATTGGTTTTTATTCAAATGACAAAGGGAAGGTGAAAAGTCAAAGACCGAAAGCCAAAATTAAAACGAAGAATATCTACCACAGTAGAGAGATAGGAACGGATTGCCTATTTTGTCCTCAGTCACGATTTCATGGGATCCACACTATGGTTTTTGCTTTTTAATTGGTCATCAGAGAAATTCAAGTGGAACATTGTTCTGTCTTTAGAATAGATGAATGGTACTTTTTCTATCTTCATAATTTCAGTTGAAACAACTCCCTATTTCCATTGATCTATTTTCGCACCTCTGAGTTTATTTATTGTATTGTAAATCATTTGTAAAGGGGTCTGAGTTCTAGGAAAAGTGTGGAAGAATAACTAGCATTTCACTATACAGTTCTGGCAGAGAATTAATGAAATGATGCAGCTCTGATTCATGAGATTCGTGTGGTATGAGTTTAGCATATGTTTCTTATTTCTATTTCATATGTATCTTGTTATATTTTACCATTCATTCATAATCATTTCTAGTTGAATTCTTTTAAGTGAGAAAGGTAGAATCTAGTTTATTGCTCTGCCTTGGGAAAGAATTTATGCTCTGTGTGTCTTCTTCCATTTGAAAATGATTCATTTATTATGCCCTTTTCAACCTCTAAAAAGTCTTTCCACTCCATATTATTTCAATTTGATTGCTAAACTTCCTGCCTATCTTTCCCCATGAAATAATCTGTGTCTTTGATTTAATTTCTTTGCTCATGCTGTCCTTTGTCCCATACAGCCCTGAAAATTCAGTCATTCATTAAATTACCTCTTTCATATTTATTTACTAGACTAAAATCATCATTACAAGTCATCTCATAACCTATTGAGCATTTTTACTGAGTTTGAACTGGAGAGAGCCCTCTCCTGTCCTCATAGGGCTCACTACGAGGCTGAGCATGGTTTGTAGTTATCCTGAATTTTGCTTTCCTTCAGCCTAAGGCAGATTTAGGCTCTAACACTTTCCATGTGTTTTAGCGACAACTTTTCTTTTTTTAACGGTCATATTTTCTTGGTGAACTTCAATGCATCCCATATTGTAGTGAGAAACCCCTCTTACATCGAGACTCCTATGAACTTTTACATAATCTAGACTATAGTGAAGTAACCTTCTACGTCAAAGCTTTTTATGGAGCGTAGCTTATAGTCTAGTTCCCACCTTCCACTGCATCTTGCACTAAAACTTTTCTACTTTCTTTAGAGCGAAGCTATAGGGGTAGGGTTGTCCCTATATATAATCAAATTGCTTCCATTTACTCTTCCTTGAACCAATTCTCAATTTAAATTTTATAATTGAACTACTCCTCCATCAATAATATGCTTCATAATGTATGGGCCCAACCAATACATCTTGAATTTTCATGGAAATTTTACAAACTTACTGTCATAAAGGAGAATAAGGTCTCCTACCTGGAACTTCTTTTTCTTAATATGTTTGTCATGCCAAGACTTTTCTCTTGTTTTCTTTACCTGCTAATGGAATCTTGCTATAAATCTATCTTCCTCCAAAGCAAGCAACTACAACATTATGTCCTCCATTATTTTAGGGTATGCCATATCTGTAAATGTTGTAATTCTCAAGCTAGGCATGATGTACTCCATGGGCATCAAAGCTTCTTGCCCATAAACTAACCTGAAGGGTGTCTGACCTTTCAAACTTTTACATGTGGTCCTATAAGCCCCTAATACTGCTGGAATTCTAAGGTCCTAGACATCTCTATTCACATTTCATACCTTAGTAAGTGCATTCTCCATAATCTTATTAAATTCTTCTTCTATTCCATTAGCATGAGGGTGATAAGCAGTACTCTTCTAACGATAAACTTGTAACTTCTTAGTTAATGCTTCAATAGTCTTATTTAGGAAGTGTGAACCTTGGTCACTCATCAAAATATTTGGACATCCATATCTAGACAATATGTACTCAAACATAAACCTTGTAGAAGTCTCTATGGTGCACTCCATTATTGATTGTTCTTCAACCCATCTTTCCAAGTAATCAGTCATTGTAATTATGTACCTTGCACCAGTCCTTTTTCTAGGTTGGTTGATGGGTCCAATAAAATCAATGGCCCACTTATCAGAGGCCTGCAATGTAACTTGTGGTACCAATGGAATCTCATCTCTTCTGGAAGGCTTCCTTATTCTTTGACACATCTCACATGCTAGGCAGTACTCCTTCACATATTTATGTAGTGTAGGCCACCACAATCCTACTTTCAAAATATTTTGTGTAATAGCTTTGCTAGCGTAGTGTCCAACAATTCTGCCCCAATGAGCATCTGCTAGAATCATTTTTATTTTATGCTATTAACGAAACTTTCAATTCCTTAACCACCAATTATTTCTTCTGCTATGTAGTATACTCTGAAGGAGCCATTCCTGCAGTCAAAATCTGAATCATATCCATGAAATGGTTATGTGCAACTATGATTGTAAATAATTATGCATCGGAGAGATTATCCTCTATGTTGGTTGGTTCTTCCCTTGTTTCCAGTCTTGACAAATGGTTAAGTTGTGCATTCAATCTCATCGATTTAACAACGATCTCAAAGTCATATACCCAGAATAACAGTAACCATCTACAAATACTTCCTCCTAAGACATGCTTATTAACCAAATACTTCAGTGTAGAATGATAAACATTTTAAAGTGTGACTTGAGAAAATAGTGTCTAAACTTCTAAAAATCATATACCATGGTCATTCCTTCCCTTTTTGTAATGGTGTAATTATTTTATGCTTTAGATAACTTTCTACTTGCAAAATCTATAGGATGATAAATCTCTCCTACACCAAGTTGTGCTAGTACCACTCCTAAATATATGCAAGAAAAATCCACATGGACATGGAATTCCTTATTCCAACCAGGGAGCTCTAGTATAGGTGTAGCTACCATTTTTTCTTTCGATATGTCAAGGCTATTCTAACATTATTTATTCCACTGAAAAGTTACATCCTTTTCCAACAATTTCTCCATAGACGCAATGATATGAGCATACCCCTTGATGATTTTCCAGTAGTACCTAATATGTCCCAACGTAGTGCAAAATGATCTTACTATCTTACGTGGAGGATAACTCACAATGATAGCAATCTTAGCAGGGTCCACCATTTATCCTTGTTTACAGACAATATGTCCCAGAAATATGCCGAAAGGTACACAAAATATGCACTTATTTAGGTTCAAATAGATCTGATATTGCCTACATATGTCTAGCATAAGTCTTAAACTTCCAACATGTTTTCTCAACAATACAAATATTGTCCAATCATAAAAATATACCTATAAAACTTGTGGATGTATTCCTTAAAATATTCAACCACCACCGTAGGCAATATAGCAGGGGAATTTTTTAATCCAAAATTCGTTACTGTGTATTGATATGATCCCCATTCTATAGAAAATTTTGTATTATGTCGATCTTTAAGTGCAATCGTAATATGATGATAACCTGAGATTCCATCTGTAAATGAGTAGTCTACCTGACCTCCTACATTGTCTAGCACTTCATCTGTGAAAGGGGTAGGGAAGGGATCATGTAAACATGCATCATTCAACTTTCTCAAATCAACACAGATCCTAATTTCTCCTTCAGTCTTCTTCTCTTGCACCACCATAGGACTCACCCATTCTAATTCTTCTACAGGTTCAATAATTCCTGCTACTATCATCTTATCAAGTTCTACTTTCACTTTCTCTTTATACTATGTGTTCATCCTATAATGCCTTTGTTTGAATAGCTTCACATTAGGCTTAAGGTGAATCTTCATGACTCCAAGATCTCCTATTATACCCTTCATCTCTGAAAACTTGAAGGGAAACAATTATTCATATTCATGAAGTAACTTTCTAACTTTATTGACTATGTCTTCATCTAAGTAGTCTCCTATTGTTTCAAACTTGGATTCCTTCTCTGATCCTATGTTCACTCTTTTGGTCTTCAATGGCTTCGTTATATTTGGTATCTCTATCTCAGGTTCAGTTACTTTGCGATATCCTTCTGACTCTGCTATGTTTATGTTGTGGAGATCTTCTTCTTCATCTGCAGTAAGGTTATAACACTCTAGTGAATTTTCTATTTGCACAACCCAATTAGGTTGTTGCCATGTTAGTGGGGTTACATTCTCAAATATCCTCTTCCTGAATGTTTGAAGGCCCAAATCTATGTATGGGAAACCATCCTCAATGTTGAATGTTAATATGAATCCATAAACCATGTCTTCCTAATTCATGGTACCATGTTGAAGCTCCGTTTCTAGGTACCAGTTCTTAGGGATTGTTTCTAATGTATGAATGAATCCATGTACCTTTTCTTGTTGTGGAACTCCTTCCATGTTGTATTTCATAGTTGGATATGCTTCCTAGGATTAGTTTCACCATCATATTTTATCACCATCTCTATATCTATCTGTCCAAACCTTATCCCCATCAATCTTCAACATTCTTGCCAACCTCCTATATTCTTCTTGTGTGCATTCCACCATCTAAGAGGGGTAGCTTTCAAGGATATATCCAAGGATGACAACCTTTCATTTTCTGGAACTTGATATTCATAATCATTAAGAAAGTATTCACATCACCTAAGCCGTCATAAGAAGGTAGGTTACATACCTCAAATATCATACAACGAACTAATTTAGAAATTCTTGCACAACACCTTGTGGATACTTCATGTAGCCTATGCTTCCAATTCTCCAACTCTTCATTTGAGTCTAAGGTACAATAACTATCATTCTCCCAACTCAACTTACCTTCTGTAGTAGGGTTATCACAATATTATTCCTTTATTATCATCTGATAGATATTGTCTATGTCAGCTATGCAATATTCTTCTTTAATTGGTTATGCATATCTTACTCCTTTTGATGGATCCAAGGGAACAATTACTCTCATATTGTTTCCTTCAAATATCATCTATTTCTTCTTCAGATTAATTATGTCCATATTGCCAAATTCCCAGTCAATTCCAAGAAATGCAACATATGGGTTATTGTCATTGATGTTATCTATTACTTCAAAATCAGCAGTGGTGTGAACTCCTTCAATATCGACTGTGACACCTAGTAGTATTCCTAGAGGGAAAATATTGTTATGATTTTCCATTCTTAACTGAATTGATGGCCATTATAGCTTTGTCTTACCCATTAATTCCCATGTTGGCTTCATCAAGACATTAGAATCAGACCCCAGATCCAAAATAATTTGATCCATCTCATACTCTCCTACCTGCGCATCAAGCCTCATTTTCCTTATGTCGATGTAAATTATTGACTGTGTGCATCTCACTTTGTGGTGTTTCTTTGGATGCACGGGAATCTCTCAACTCCTGAAGCCCTTCTGCAACCTTTTGATCTCTTAACAATTTCATACAAGTTTGCATAAAAGACTTTAAATACCTACTTGATTTGTTGGATCCCGGCCTTGTGTTGGAGCTTGGTCATGTGTCAAATCTCGGTTTTGTATCGAAGTTTATGACACATCACAATTACTTTTCTGATTGGGCTTTGGCTGTGTACTAGTGGTCAAAGCTCCAACATCCGTAAAACTTCGCTTCACTTCCATAACTACTTATTTTTCATTCTAAATATAAAAAAAAAAAACTTTCTCAACAGTCTTTCTAAGCCATGCACTTTTAGATTTCTTGTTTTCATCTACATTATCACTACCAGTCACAACTCAGCTTCTAGTGACAATACTAATTCGATGTTTGGCGGTCCTCCTTTCAGCAGTCGTCATTTGAATATTTTGTGTCGGTTGTTGGTTCCTTTTTTCTTGCATCTTCACCATAAGTATAGGACATTCTTCAATTACATGCTCAAAGGATGTACAACACTTACATGTCGTTGTGGGGTTCTGGTAGTCTCTCACAAAGTGACTTGGCTGGCCATAGTTATAGAAAATGATTTGTCCACATTTTGAACCAGCTCCACCACCTCAACCTCTTCCTTGTAATCTCCTCGACCACAATGTTGTCCATTTTCATCATGTCCATGCTCTTAATTTTGCATTCTATAAGTGTCAGCGCCATGCTCCATCATTAGTTCATAAGCCTGACAATTATTATCATCGTGTCCTACTGATTTACATAATTTTCAATATAGATTCCTCGGAGTCTGTACATATTTATGTAATAAATAACAATCTTCTAAACGATGTTGGCATCAAGCCTTACATATTTCATACCACAGGTTGGATCTTGCATTCAAGGGATTTGGTGCCCCAATATCCATGTAATTCCTAAAGATAGGGCATTGCTATTTAGAATGGCCCTCCAATCTCCACTTCGTATACCATACTTCTTCTCTAACT
>APFE031376255.1:85421-127322 GCA_000404065.3 Pinus taeda
TAGAGAAGGACTCAGCGTCAGGACTTCGGTTGTACCTTACTCTACCTTTTGTTAATAAAGATAGATGACTACTCTTATGGTTCCATTTACATTTGTCCAATGATTGATTAATGCAAATTGTATCTTTCCTGACCGATACATAGTTGTTGTTAGTATATTTTACGCTTGTGTTTTCTCTCTTTTGCTTGTGCAGGTGTTCATCCGCGAGGATAGCGGGGAATTGTGATCGGCTGGAGCGAAGGAGCGAGAGGAGTATTCTCTTCGGCAAACAAGCGTTGGAATCCAAGTAGGTTATTCTCACCCACTTGTTAATTACAACTAGGAACCTGCGGTGTAGCATTGTTCGATTGTTGCTAGACCCCTGTTGGGCTAGTAGGGATCGCCTCTATCCGTAGAGGGGATTTACCTATCCAACAGGGTGTGAAGTCATCCAAATAGATTTCCACAATGTGAATCTGGATGAGGTCCAAAATGATACTAAGAATGGATTTTTAGAATTTGGAAGGATAATCGCATAGACCAAAGGGGAGAACCCTATAAGGAAAGGTCTCTCATGGATACATAAAGCTAATTTTTTCTTTTCCTTCATGATATATTTGTATTTCATTGTATCCTCTAAATCCATAAAAAATTCAAAAGTATTTCTTTCTTACTAAGGCATATAGGACTTGTTCGACAAATGGAAAGGAAGAATAATACTTCATAGTGTCTTTGTTATATTCCCTTTAGTGTACACGCACTCTCCATTTACCATTGTTGTTATGGAGAACAACTAAATGTGAGAGCCACCTACTATCATGGATTGGGTAGATGAATCTAACATCCAAGAGATTTTTTGTTACTCTTTGAAATTATATTTTAATTTGGGTTTCATAATTATTTGAGTTCCTTTAATAGGGTTTCAATTTTACATGATGGAAATGTGGTTGGTCGAGATGGAAAAATGCATGCACTTGATCTCCTTATAGTTTGATACAAATGCTACAACATGGTTTCAAAATAGTCAGCAATTTTTACTCTTAAACAATAGTAAGGATCATGCTTATTATCAAGGATTTATAGGGGAAAATTTCTATGCTTTTCATGATTATATTTATAATATTCCATTATGAACAATTTTTCCCACAAATACTTTCCCTCATCAATAAACAATTTCAATTTTCCGTCATCATTTAGGCCAGCTAATAGCATAACAATAGGGTATTTATTTTATAGACAATTATAAATTAAGGTGTTTTCATAAGTCTACATGATGCTTAGATCTTTGACAATTATTCAAGTTTGATAGGAAAAGGAATACATTGGATCATATTATTCCTCTTCCACTCACATTAAAAAATCTATATTAGTTCATTGCTAAGTAGGACGATAAAGTACAAGTTGCTTTTGGGACTAGCCACTATTAATATTGATGTTTCCTACTCTACAACTAATGTAACCATCTATTGCTACAACCCCAAGAATTCCCAAAACGAGTAGACACTAATCTAATTGGGGTTTTGATGTTTCCTACTCTACAACTAATGTAACCATCTATTACTACAACCCCAAGAATTCCCAAAACGAGTAGACACTAATCTAATTGGGGTTTTGATTGGAGTACTCAAAATTTAGTGGGATACTCCTATGAATCAATGGAAAGAATGAAATCTTAACATTCCTTTAGACCTGGCTATCAACCTATCTACAAACTGAAATATTATGATGGGTTTCTTTATTCAAAATTAAAGGTTTAGTTTTAACATTTTAATTTTATTCATGATATTGACTGAAACATCTAAATCAATTAGGGTGATCTATATTTAGATTTGGTTTATGTGTAAATTTGAACAAGGCTACCTAAATATAATTATTTAGGAACATTGACAATTTTGGTATGAGTATCATATTTTCTCCTAGTATTTTTCACATGTTACTCTCTAATGTACTTTTTGTATATAGAAAAATCCTTGATCACCTATAAGAAATGGAATTTTGACTCACAAGTTCCCAAGTCATATTAAGAATTCAATTTCTTCCAATCTACAATTTTTCTTGGTAGTAAACATTTAAGGATATGGTGGAATTTGTGCAATATCCTATTTTTGAAAAATATTTCCCTCTACTTCTCCTTGTAGATATTCTATTCGAGTGGTCTAGGAGGATCTTGTAACACCATTCATGGTCTCAAATTTATCTCCTATACATCTAAGTAGTAGGTCTAATAGGTAGCCTCATTGTTGTAAATGTGGTGGGCTTATTTATTATTAGGATTAGGGGTGGCTTTCATACGAAGTTGAGGTTTCTTTGGGAATGTATAATTTGCAAGTATATTGACATGTTGAGGAGGATGAGGAATAATTAAAATTTGTGATAGAGTAATTGGGGGCTTCCATCCTTAAGGAATATTATTCCATCACGGATTTTTATTACGCAATGATTTGTAAGGAGGATAATAGGATGGGTTGGATATTTTGATTTATTAGGATTAGACGAATGAGGTGTATTGGGTTGATTGAGAGGTTGGAAGGGAAATTTAGCATTATAGTTAGATAAATATTTTACATATTTATGGTTCATTACTTCTTGTAATATCGTTAGTTTTATTAGTCCCCTTTGATTGATGAGCCATATCAATTACACATTTCCTTCCACTCTATGCTACACAACTCTTAGACTTTAAAATTAAAGGAACTTTTTAGTTGAGTGAGGTTCATCACAAAGAGCACATATTTATAAAGTATTAGGTGGAAATTCATTACAATTTTTCCTTCTTGTGAATTTGCGATGAAATATGGCTAACACTCTTTCTAGTTCCCTGTGTTTTATCTTTGTTTGTGAAGTATCCATCTATGAATTTAGTAAGTGAATATTGTTTATTTTCATATATTCTATCATTCCTACTATCTCATTTTTTCTATTATAGAATGAGTAGAATATGAATTTATCAAATTCTTACTATTCCTGGCTTTTTTAATTTCCCTACAATACTTTTTGAACATTTTCTTGATGTCTCTGTAGTCTAGCTAGTATATGTCTCCATCTAATAATAGATTTAGTGTCTCTATCAATTCTTTCCTGACTCAAATTAATTAAAAAGAAATAAGTGAGTCTTCGACTAGAGTACAAGTATGTGCTCTCTTGTAGCAAAGTTGAAATTATTATTTTTGGTAATCTAGAGATTGATTTCCCCTAGTTCATTATGAAGATTTCATCTGTAGTATATCTAGCTCTACAATAATGCCTATATTTGTGTTTTAAGATGTTTGATCCAATCCTAGCTAGAGATTTTATTACCTTCCAAGGTCACAAACCATCTCAAAGATGAATCCTTCAATGTGGAGGGAAAGAGTTTCATATTATGAGCCTTAACTATAAATCACGAGTCCTACAAATAATAGTAAAATAGAAAAGCAAGGTATTATGGTATTTAGTGGGTAACCCGTAAAAGTGAGTGAGCGAATAAGGGGTTACCTTTTCAATAATTTCTTCCCTATTAATTCACTTGATAGGAAAATTCAAAAACCTATTGTTATTCCATCTTCATCCATCGTGTATTGAGATGGATATCTTTCTTCTTTCGAGATGATCTCAAATTCTAAGGGCTATCTCTCCGAAAAATTTGCAACATGTTGTGTTTATTTTTGTGGAGGAAATGTCACAATAATAATTTTTATTTTTATTTTTATTTATTGTTTTAAAGGTCGAAATTTAGGTAACAATTTTGGTGAGTTATCTAATTTTTTTTGTTTTTCTTTTAATGTTTATTAAAGTAAAATTGTAAGTAAAATATAACTCCATTTTCTAATAAGAAATAATTATATATCTTTGGCAACTACACAACAATGGTGTAAAAACTCAATGGGGTTCATAATGTAGCAAGAGTGCAACTTTTCTCCATCTCACTACTTTAAATTTCCAGCTAGGGTTGAAGAAACTTCTAAGAAGTTGTGCATTATTTTTGCTATCCACATTCTTATTAATTCCCTTATGCCACTATCTATTCTTTGGACTATACTTGGTGGTGTTTCATATTACACCCTAGCTCTTACTATTCATGTTCAATATAGAGGAAACTTACTCGATGAAAATAATAGTTAATGCTAAAAACTGGAATTTCACTAAGGTACCAACTCTAGAGAATCAAAGGAATGTTTGAAAATGAAACTAAATATAATTATTTCTATTGAAGCAACCCTCATAAACACGTCTTTGCAAGAGAGGAAATGAAAACAATTGTTGTCTAATATATTGCAAAATCCACAATGCTATGCTATTTTGCAAGAAACAAGAAATCAAAAGTTGAAGTAAACTAAAACCCTAACTAATTCCTGATCTCATCAAGAGCATAATTTTCTGATGTTAATTATTATATCATTAGTAAATATGAGTTACTAGTTGAAAAAAATGGAAAGTTACAAATTTGCAGAATAATTACAAACCTATTGGAATTTCTAAAATTGTACAAGAAATATCTACATGGGAAATTAAAAAATGATGAGAAAGTTGGAATAATGAACCTCTAATCATGAAAATTATGCATGCAATTTGAATTAAATATATAGAAATAATATATAATATAAGGAAATGTGTTGAATAATTCAACTTCCCTTCTATAAGAAACATGCAACCAATGTGGCAAATTTCTTCAAATGGAAGTTCTTAGAAATGAGACAATGAAAAAAGAAACATGTAATATCTAATATATAGATGTTCCTATAGAACTATTATGGGTGGTCACTCGCTACTGTTCTCATAGGCCTAAATTAACCAATATTAATAATAATAAACTAAGTAGAAAGGAGTTTTCATTAATATGATAAATTAGAGGAAATAAACTTGTCGAAATTAAAGTAACTTGAGAGCTTCTAAATTTGTAGAGTAAACCTATAGAATAATATAACCCTTGAGGATGAGCCTAAAGTTCCTTATTATACATTAAATCAAGGAATGTTTCCCTTGATATGTGTACTAGTTCCGTAAAAAAACTTGAAATTTAAGCTCCTAAGTTATAGGACCAATTTCACATAAATAGAATGATGCTCCAAGGTAGTTGAATTGCCCTCAAGTAGCTTCAAATAACATTGGTCAATGTGCCAACCATATAAGGGAGAACACCAATAAAATTTATTAATGTTGGTGATAAAATGTTCCTCACAAAATACTACAAAAAAATAATAGTTTCACATAAAGGTTAAGTAAACTAGGGGAATAAATAAATATTTCAAGTAATTCTAGTCTAGTGATGATTCTCATGCAAATAACTATAATGTAGATACAAATAATTTTAAATTATCTAAAATGAGGAAAATGTGGCACTATGGAGGGGTCTGGAGGATATCCATTATATATGCCCAATAATTTTTCTTTGGTGTTGAAGTATGTAACACTATCAATGAGGTTTGGACCAAGTTGGTGGGTTTGTTTGGAAATCTCGATAAGTTGAGAGGAGATGATCATGAGAATGAGCTCATAAATTTAATCCAAATAAACTTTGATTTTGTATAATACTTATTCAAGATGTTCTTTATCAAATGAACTATTGTTATATTTATAGAAAGCAAGAGTAGTTACTTTTTTCAGTTTGTTGAAGCTACACTCCAAGATTTAGTACTTATTTCTTATTTTCATTCAACTAAGCTCCCCATGGGTAAATATTGTAATATTCCTTACTTGAATAGATTTAAGGAATGATTAAGAAAATAGTATAGCATTCTTATTCTTATGGGAAATGTTAGGTTCTGAACCTAACCCCTTTGTTAATGTAATAGGCCCAAATGGCCCCGTAAGAATCATCATTAGTTAGTTTAGTAAATAAAGAATGTAAGTGGTTAACCACATTAATGATGATTGTAAGTGGCTTGCCTAAACTATGAAAAGGGGCCACAATTAGTTAGTTAAGTTAATGAGGATGGATAAACATGCCATGGATAATAAATAAAGTGGTTAACCCACATTACATAAGGGACCACAAATATTTAGGGTTTCAGATATCATGAAACTATATATAATCTAAGATATCAACGGAAATATCATCAAGTATTGTTGTAAATGAGCTTCGCTCTATTGGAGGTTTCCCCCTCAAAGAGGAAAATGAACATTGTTTTATACTACTCATGCTAAAATATTTCCATCTTGTCTCATCTTTGACATTATTTCTCTCATATTTTTTGGCATTATGATGTTATCTATAGGTTAAGAGAATTACAAGTAGCATCAGAGCAATTTCTCAAACCAACCACAACACCAACTTTAGAAAAACAAAAATTAGGCTAGGTACATGTTTTGATGTATTTAAATTACATAAATTTATCGTTACACACATCAACCTTCAATTAGGGAAGCATGCATGAAGGAAATAAAAGAGGTGGTCACATCTATTAGAATCGCTTGTAACCCTTATTGGTACCCCTTAAAGTAGTATTTGATCAGAAAATGCATGCATGGATTTCCCATCCATGCACCTTTGGTATATGTGAAGTCCCCCTAGGTTACCACAAAACCAACATTACATAACTTGTTGATTGCATTGCTGCTATAGTACACCAAGAAGAAGCTTGTGGAGATTACTCACACATACCAAGGGTAGTCTAGTAGCATGGCTAAGGTCATGGTCTATCCTCCTTAGTTGGTTCTTTGAAATATTGGGTCGAGTATTATTGTTGGACCTCTGCCGTATATTGTGACCTATAACACCATACACTCCTTACTATCATAGTTCTCTCAATTCCTATTGTTGGTTGTCACATTCATACACATTTTGTAGTATCTAGAAGTTGGTGTTTTTGTTATTGCAGTATTAATCAGTTGGGAAAGCCAAATTTCTACACATTTTGTGGCATCGAGAAGTTGGGGTCTTCGCTACCACAATATTGATTAGTTGGGACTCCCAAATTCCTACACATATTGCAATATCATGTTTTTGGGATTTTGGCCACGTCATATTGATAAACCAGGAATAATAATCCTGTTGGAGTTAAAAAAATGTTTGGTGGTCCCAAAATTCTTCTTGTTAGAGACCTATCCCATAGGATTTAGGAGGGAAATATTATCACAGTGATACCATCTTCTAATAATCGTCCATTTGTCATGTCGTCCCAATTTTTTCAAAAGTACTTTGAAGTGACCTACATTAATAGATTCTTTGTATCACACACATTCCAACCATACTACTCTTAATTAAGCCAAATATTTTGACCCAAACGATTGTATGGTAGGTATGCGAGCTCCAAATATGGAAAACATTGAGAAAATAGTGACAAAACTTGAGGAAAGAACCAATGCTACACTCACAACGACAATCGAAAATGCAATTGCAAAGGCCTTATAAGCCTAGCACCTCGACGAGAAAAGTGTAGATTCCCATAAGGAAGGAGAAGCCAATAACCATCAGTATGAAGCATATCATCATTTACAAGGAGGTCACCAATATTCTAGTAGTAAGGAACCCAAGCTTGACATGCACAAATTTGACAGTTCTAACCTGGCAGTGTGGGTGGCGCAAATCGAACAAAAGCTTCAACTCAATAATATATGGGATGGCAAAACAAAACTACATGTGGGAGTTGTTTACTTAGACCAAGAACAATGGTAATGGTGGCAATGGCATCATAAATTCTATGCAAGAATGCCAACTTGGAATATTTTCTCTAAAGCCATTTGTCCCTATTTTGATAAGGACTACCACTTTTTGGGTCACCTCACTAACCTCAAACAAATTGATACAATACAAGACTTTATTACAATATTTTAAAAAATGGACTTTTATATGGAGTGTTTCATCAAAGGCCTCAAGGAAGCCATCTAGGATCATGTTCAAATGCATCAAACCCCTACATAGTTGGAAGCTTGCCACAAATATTTAGACATGGAAGTTGCTATTAATTCCTAATCCAATCCTATGCCATTTCCATCAAAGGCATGTCAAACCCCTACTAGTGGCCCCACCCAAAGAGTTAAGGTTCTAAAGGTGTCACCATTGAAAATGGCTGAAAGAAGAAGACAAGGACTATGTTACTATTGTGATGACAAATATTCATGAGGCCACAAATGCAAGGAGAAAAATTTCTTTTAGATCGATGCAACTGAAAATAGCCTAGCCAATGAGGCCTCACCCACTGAAGTCCCTAGGGAGGAAGGAGCGGAACCTCAAGGTACTACAAATGATACTATGATATATCTAGATGAATATATAATATCAATCCATTCATTAGCAATAATTTCTTCTTCCCAAAAGTTAAAAATCAGATTCTTGATCAACCATCAATTGGTGTTGGTGTTGGTGTTGGTTGAGAGTGGAAACACACATAATTTTCTCCATAAATGGGTTGTAGATGTCATTCATTGTTTTTTGAGGGAAGTATCAAATTTTTAGATCCTCATATATTATGCAGGCATGTTGATGGTGTTGGAAATCCTTCAACCAAGGGGGTCTCCCCAATGTGAAGTCCCAATTAGGCCTCACACTTTTTTGAATAGGAGCCCCATCTATGATATCAGCCCAATTGCCATATATTCTTATAGGCTTTCCTCGGCTACAAAGTGCAGCACAAGAGAGTTATGCACATGTAATCTTTGATCAGGAAGTGAGTATGCATGGTGAGTGTTTGGTTTTATGTGTGTCAAGATTCTTCTACTGCAGATGGAATGGAAAGTGAGCCTCTAGGAAAGAGGTAAAAATACCACCCTAGTAGACACACACACACAAAATATATCCATCTAACATCCAATGGAATAGTACACAAAGATGCGATGATCATTACAACCATTATAGACAATAAATATCTATCTAAAATCTAGTGGAATAGTCGACAAGGATGTGATAGTTATATCAACCATTACAACACATTATTAATTAGAAAAGAACTAAAATAATCGAAATAGTTCTACTACTTTACTCTAGGTGAAATAAAACATGAATCGTAAATATTCCTTGAACAATCTTACAAATATTCACAATCCATGCATGAAAACATGTTGGCCGTCAGGATTTAAGAATTTAGTAAAAGTCACAAGACACATGTATATAACAAACACCACTAGCCCCAATAGTGGAGTGTTGGAGCCACACCTTTCTCCCAAAAACAACTAGCTTGTCTCTCTTTAATTCATTTCTCATTCATTGAAAATAAAAGTGAAAATATTCATGTAGGTGCATCTTAGTGAATTGAAATTCATTTTACCATTGGTGGGTGCATTGGAATAGTGAAATTGAAATATCTAGTTAGGAAGCTTTGCTTTCTGCATATTTGGTTGTTGTATCAATGCTTGAACTTCCTCCCTATGCTAGATAGATTTCATTGAAATGAAAATAATCAGTTTTTCATACTAGTTGCATGATATGTTTGTTGAGGTGACATCGATATCTGAGATTTAAAACTAAAACATAATTCAAGATCAACTTAAAATTTATTTCAATTAAACTAAGGAACATTTGGAACATTAACGAAAACATTTAGAGTTCTAAGCTAGAGACATGTTTCAACATCGTTAAACGTAGGAGTTTTCATTATTTTATAGCATTGTATCCCGTGGGTGAAATCCTATTCAATGTATGGAAGTGTATAGGATTGTTCTCGAGTACTTTCTAGTATATCGGAGTGTTGATAGTGCCAGACCCGCCAACATGTCAAGCGGACCTCCCCAGTAAGAAGTCCCAATTAGACCTCAAACTGTTTGGTGTAGGAGTCGCAACAGTGGGTCATAAGGTAATGCCTTGACCACGATGTCACACAGAGGCAAGTAAGATAAATCTGTCAGTAGTAAGGGTGTGACTGATGCAGTGAGTCAAGGAATGAGTATGAGAGGTTCCAACCCTTTAAAGGGAGAGGAAGGTGAAGGTGAGTTCTAGGTTGAAAGGGATCAGTCCCAACTCCACTAGGAACACACAGCACAAAGGACATGCACAACTTCCAGTAGAGAAGTCGACACAGTTGTGGCAGTCCAACATACAAGCTAAGATAACATGAACAAAACTCACTGATCAGTTTGAGACAAGTGTGATAGTTGATATAAAAAGGTTTAGAGAGAGGTCTGTCTGATGTCTGGTAGAGTATTTTACATGGATGTTGACAACATTAACAACAAGGTTCATATAATTGCATCTGAACCAACTCATACATAAGTACGTAAGTTAAACAACATATATCGTTAAGGCAACCGAGAAAATCCAACTACAATAACAACATATGCATGAAAATTTGTTGTCTTTTATTATATAAAGAAGTGTAAGTAAAAATCAGACAATACACCATGTAAACCTGCTAGCCCCATCAGGGGAAAGTTATAGCCACATTTGCTTTCTCCTCCAAAGATATGTACTAGCTCCGTGTAGTCAAGAAGCCAAGGCACATTAACATACTGTCCAAGCCTTCTTCAAGATAGCCTTAGTAGAAGGTTGGCTGACCAAAAGCCTATACAATGAGCTATGAGGAACTATTTATAGCAAAGAGTGGGGTGACCCTTGATAGTCCCCTTTGTGACAGTTCAACTACCCTCATGACTCTGCACCTACTCTATGACTGTTACATCCAACTATTGACACTTGACATGACTCAACATTACAATGCACATGTACTCATGTGAGGCAACATGGATTGAGAAAGCCTTGGAAGACATCACTGACACTTGATCCGATGTGGTGAGACCAACTCTTTAACATGCTTGTGATGGTGAAGTTGGTGAGCTGATGCCAAGCTTGTTTGTCCATGATGGTATGCATGCACCTCATGGTGACATCTTGCTAAAGCCAACTCTTGGCTCCATTGCAACTGGTTCATTGGTTTGGCCCCTTCATCCAACCCGTCTGCTAACATGCACATGGTCTTCTAGGTATGGTTGAAGCAAAAACACACTGATGTATGGTGTCGGCATTGACCTTCAAGTTTGTGTTGATGGTCATGTGCATCAACTTGCCGAAGTGCATGTTCAGCTCCAATTGGACTAGGTTCCTGTCTTCACCTTGGTGAGTGTGTTGAATGGGTTGGACTACATGCATGTACTCAACAACATGCATTTTGTTGGATCCTTTGCATGTGATCAACAACATTACTCACCATTTTTGCATTGTGTTAGCTTCTAGGATGGATCCTTAACTTGTATTGGCATAGTTTCATCCGTGAGTGCATGTTGCACCCACTGTTGTTCCTGTTCCTGTTGCAACTCATTGGATTGTCTGTGTAGCTTCATGTTCTTCCTGAGTTACTCCTTCAGCACATGTAACTCCTTCTTTGTTCCACTATCTTCCTTCACACGATCTTCATGTCGCGCGATCACTTCATAGCCTGAGTCTTCAAAGTTTCTTTCATTATCATTGGATTTGCTTGATCTCGCAACTTTGGTCTGCCTCTATGTGGTTAACAACCTTCCTCTTACATTCGCTATGTTCGCTTCATTTGTTGCGTTCGCTACTGTTAGCACCTAAATCTGCCTTAGGCTGAAGGAAGGCAAAATTCAAGGTAACCACAAACCACGCTTAGTCTGGTAGCTAGCCCTACCAGAACAGGAGAGGGCTCTCTCCGGGTCACACTCAGTAAAAATACACAATAAAGCTTGAGATGACTCAAAATGAAATACTAATTTTAAGCTAGTAAATAGATGTGGAAAAGGCGATTTTTGAATGGTTGAATTTTCTGGGCTGTATGGGAACAAAGGATAACATGAGCTGAGAAATTAAATCAAAGACATAGATTGTTTCTTGAGGCATAATAGGCAGTAAGTTTAGCAATCAAATTTAAATAATATGGAGTGCAAAGACTGCTGAGAAAGCTGAGAAGGGCATAAGCATGAATATTTTTCAAACAGAAGAAGAAACATAGAGGATGAATGTTTTCCAAGGCAGAGCAATAAATTTTGATTCTACCTTTCTTAAAAAACATTCAACTGGAAATGAATAAGAATGAACTGCAAAACATTACAAGTTACATATGAAACAAAGAAGAAACACATTGCTAAACTCATACCACAGGAATCTCAAGAATCAGAGCTGCATTATTTCATTAAAATCTCTGCCAAAACTGTACAGTGAGAGTGCTGGGTTTTTCCCCCACACTGCTCCTAGAAATTCCAACCATTCACAAATGATTTTCAATACCATAAATAAATTTAGAGGTGGGAAAGAAAATCACTGAAGATAGGGAGTCGTTCAATCATCATTAATGAACTGAAGTCAAAGAGCCAACTGTTTTCCAGTGTTGCATTTTCCACCCAAACGAAAGATCGAGAGGTACGGGCACTCAAAACTTATCCAAATTTCTCAGCCATGCACCATCATTCATGATTTTTCATGCTAAATCCAAAAATGGAAACCTTTTTCCATTTGGAGCTCTCTATCATAAGCGTCGCGCCACGTGCGCGGTGCATAGAACCTGTGCATCGTGCTTTTTTGCAGGCGACGTTTCGAGGCCTTCCCTATGTCGAAATTGGGCTTAGGATAGCTCGTTGGAAAGGTCCTTGAGTCTACCTTCCAACCCAACTGAAATTTTTGAGTTTGATTCCCATTTTACTCTCCAAAACCTCAATCTCCAAAGACTGCTTCCTGTGTGTCCAAATAGGGGTAGAAAGGTCATTTGGTGAGTATTTTTGACCTCCTGAGGACTCAAAAATTTCCCAAACGTCTTGTCCATGTACCATAAGTCATGAGTCTTCATGCTGGATCCAAAAATGTAAACCTTTTGTGATTTGGAGCTTCCTATCATAAGCGCCGCGGCACTGCCTGGGCGTAGCGTTTTGTGCAAGAGACCTTTGGAGGCCTTCCCGGTGTCCAAATTGGACGCATGATAGCTCGTTGGAAAGATATTTGAGTCTACTTTCCAATAAAGCTATAATTTTTTAATTTGGAGTTAATTTTCCTTATAAAAAATCAAATCTCCCAAGATTGGTCAAAATGTGCCCAGTAAGGCTGCCTCAAGGCAGAGTACTAATGCGGTCAACTTTTGAAGGTGTTCCTCAACTCCAAATTGACATCATGATAGCTCATTGGGAAGAAATTTGTGTCTAGTTATCCTTTTATGCATCAAGAAAGTCATTTGGCTAACCGATCTAGGAGAAAACTTGATTTGCGCAAGGTCACTTGGGCGATGCATCAATTTTCCCGAGGCAATTGTAGTTTTGACATTTCTCTAAAACCATGACAGATGTGTAAAAAGTGAATGAGGTTTTTCTTCCTTTGCTCGTTGTGGACAAAAAAATCTCTCAGTTTTCTAAAATTCATCTTTTCATGGTCAAAAACATCATTTGAGTAAATTATTGAACCTTCCTCTGGCCTACAAGTATTATTGAAGCACTTTGAGAGCAACAATTTGCAAACCCTAGACCTAATGACTAAAACGAGTCTTGTCCATTAAAATATCAAACATTGACTATCATGGATTTTAATAACTTTGATGAAAAGACCTAAGCCAGTAAGTATAGGACATGAGGGGAATGAACTAACAAGACCCTTCCGTCAGATTATGGCATGCCTCTAGCGGAATGCAGCTGAGTGAATGGAGCGAGACACCTAAAAATGAGTTGCAGAAAGAGTTTTGATCTCTGATGGAGGACTGACAAGACCGACTCTAACATTGGCTCCAATGGGGGATGGTAGCTCCAGTGCCTTGGAGGTGCTAAGAACTGCAGATATTTGGGTGAGCAGACATTTCCTTCGTCCGTTGGGCTATGGAGTCATTATTTGGACAAAAAACACAATACTTTGACACATTTACTGACTGGAACTTGACTTAAACCGACTTAATTATGAAACCAACATGAATAAAAAAACTGACTCAATGCAAAAGGAAATGACTCATGAATGACTTAACTAAAACAAGAACTGACAAAACTTATTCAATGGTAGCAGCCCATCAAGATTCGACGGTTTCAAATTATGATGACAGCCACCTGCATACTAATGCAATGTGTACAATCATGTGTAATGTGTCTTCCAATGTAACCAATCAAGCAGATGCCTTCTTGATTGATTCTCCTGATCAGATCTCCTAGTCAGTAACAGATATTGGTAACTGGGCATCCAAAAACATAGTTGACCATGATCTCCTTCATCACTGAATATTGCAATAATCACCTTCACTGCTGACTGCAACAGATTTGCCATTGGATCATGGAAAACATGAAGATTTACCTCCTATTGAGGAAACAAGATGACTTTTTCTTTTGATTCTAATCTTCCTTCATAATGTACTTCAAAAAAAGTATGGTCATGGTCCTCAAAAATTTATGAACAAGTGGATGAGCAGATTCCTCTTCAAAAAACATTTCAAAACATGAGACATATGAGGAAGAATCTGAAAGGGAATCCTGAATGGTCTGGTCTACTGAAGTCTAGATATATTGTAAATCATCTTCATATGATATGATAGCCAGATTATCTTTGCATTCATCAATCATGAGAAAAGAAACTTCAAATGATTCTTGAAACCTAACAATAACATTTCTATCATCTACCATAAATTCATCCAAAGGAACTTTTTCACTTGCTTGAGAAAAGATCTCATCCTGCTGTTCATGAGCTGACTAGATTACATCTTCATGAAGACTGTGTTATGATGACATGAGAACATTTGGATCAAAAACTCTATCTTCTTCATCCTAGATGATTTCAGCAGCAAAGTTCTCTTTCATGTGACTTAGTACAAGGTTTTCTTGGTCATCACAATCTGAATCTACATTTGAAATGGTTGTCTTAACATTTATCACATTCTAAATTTGAAACTTGATTTCTTTGCATGTTGTCTTCTTCTATGGACAAATCTAAAACCACAATTTTTCTTTCATCACTTTCATCCATATGGAACTCTTCAACCTGCTGATCTATCTCATGTAATTCATGTTGACAGTCAAGATGCAAAATTCCTTCATTTTCCACCGTACAAAGATCTTGATTCTGCTACAAATTTTCCTGAGAATTTTGATGGGAATCCTCTAGTTTCTCTTCATGTTGCTGAAATGGATTCTCATACAAGGCTTCCATGATCTCATCATCCATAAAATTATCATCCTCGTAGTATTTTTCAAGGCTTTCATAAGCACTGCATCACGTGCGCGGCGCATAGAGCCTGTGCGTGGTGCTTTTTTGCGGGGGAGTTGTGGAGGCCTTCTCGGTGTCTCAGTTGGGCGCAGGATAGCTTGTTGGAAAGGTCATTGAGTCTACTTTCCAACCCAACTAGAATGTTTCAATTTGGTGCCCATTTGCCTCTCCAAATCCTCAATCTCCCAAGACTGCTTCCCGTGTGTCCAAATAGGGGCAGAAAGGTCATTTGGTGAGTGTTTTTGACCTCCTGAGGACTTAAAACATTCCCAAACATCTTGGCCATGTACCATCAATCATGATTTTTCATGTTGAATCCAAAAATGTAAACCTTTTGTGATTTGGAGCTCCCTATCATAAGCGTCGCGTAAGTGGCGCGGCGCATAGATCCTGGGCATAGTGTTTTGTGCAGGAGAGTTTTGGAGGCCTTCCTAGTGTCCAAATGGGGTGAAGGATAGCTCTTTGGAAAGTTCTTTGATTCTAATTTCCAACCTAACTAGAATATCTCAATTTGGGGTTCATTGTCCCTACAAAAAATCAAATCTCCCAAGACTTGTCAAAATGTGCCCAGTGAGGCTGCCTCAAGGTACAGTGCTTTTGCGGTCAACTTTTGAAGGTGTTCCTCAACTCCCAATTGAGCTCATGATATCTCATTGGAAATATATTTGTGTCTATGTTTCAGTTTACTCAATAAGAAGGTCATTTGGCTAACTGATCTAGGAGAAAACTTGATTTTCCCAAGGTCACTTTAGAGGTGCATCAATTCTCCCGAGGCAACTATATTTTTGACATTTCTATAAAACCATGACATCTGGGTAAAAAGTGAAGGATGTTTTTCTTCCTTGGTCTATTTTTGACAAAAGCCTCTCTCAGTTTTCCCAAATTCATCGTATCTTGTTCAGAAACATGATTTGAGTGAATTATTGAACCTTCCTCTGGCCTACAAGTATTATTGAAGCACTTTGAGAACAACAATTTGCAAACCCTAGACCTAATGACTGAAATGAGTCTTTTCAATTAAAAGATAAAACATTGATTGTCATGGATTTTAATAATTTGTTGAAAATACCTAAGCCAACAGGTACAAGACATGAGAGGAATGAACTGACAAGACCTTTCCGTCATATTATGGCATGCCTCTAGCAGAATGCAGCTGAATGAATGGAGAGAGACACCTAAAAATGAGATGAAAAAAGAGTTTTGATCTTTGACGGAGGACTAAGAAGACCAACTCTAAGAGCTACATTCGGTATACTTCCTTCAACTATTGTTCATGATGCTGCTCACTTTGATGTTGCTTCTTGATGTCATTGTCCATGAACAACTTGATGTCTTCATGAGTAGGTATGACCATGGACACTTGATTGACTGCATCCCCAAGCATGCTCTAAATAGTGTCTTCATCTCTGCTATCTTATAAACCATTTTACCTATATTACTGAGGTAGATGAATATCTGTGATACCTGGAGACATGGAAACACTCATGGCAAGAAATCTATTAGTCGAAAACCAAAATGAACATGAGAACTGACTTACAACATACCTGGTGAATGACCATGAAGGTTGCACAATTTCAATCGGGAGGTCAAGAGACTGACTGCCAAGACTACACAAGGCATAGTCTGGGATACTAGGAGACTAACTGACTACTGGAACTAAAAAATGCACAATCCAGTTGGGTAGTTGGCTGTTGGGATTGCAAAATGCGTGATTCCAGCTCAGAAAGACTGTTGGCACAAAGACATATTTGCTCAAATTTTTGGGCCAATAAGCCACTGAACTCCAGAAATGTGTAACTCACTTCAGGAATCTAGTGCTCCACTAGAATGTACAAATATGCAGGGGAAGGTGAACCTTCCTTATCCAGATTGCCTAATGCAGCCTTAGTGAACGTAGAGGTTGGGCCAAGGTTGCCCCCACTCATCGATGGGCAACTGAAATCAAGTAAGTCGATGAGATTCCTGGAAACACTAAGTGATAGAAGAAGTGATAAATAGTTCATTAAAAACATGAATTGAAGATTGAGCAAACAGATCAACATCCATGTGGGTGAGGCTGTTCTCCAGTTCGCCGAATGTCTGTGCAAAACAATTTAATGCATGTGACAACATTGAGATAGAAATGAAAATTGAAATAGAGCTAGGACAAGCTAGATTATATGTAAATGAGGGTAGGCATTCAAAGAAATCAAGCAAACAACACTACACAAGTGAATGCACAAAAAGCGACAGAAATGTTGAAAAAGACAAGTTGAGGCCACTTACCCATGAGTCGTTGATCTAGATGTGTCGAAGAGTCCTAGATGTGTTGTGGCATGTTATAGCTCCAAGATTGATATGAATGAATGAGCTCTAATGTGTCGAATATATATTTCGGTCTTTGATCGTGCATGCCACAAATCTAGGAAAAAGCGACACTTGGATGGAAGCTTCTAAAACAACTTTGCATGTAACCCCTGACTGCCAAAAATAGCTCCCTGAATCATGTGATGACTTTTGCATGTTTTCTCTTTCTATTCCGAGAAGATCAAATCATGCATGCATGCAAGTCGAGTTTCCTCGGTTCGGGGTAGAACTAGTCAACCAGAGTATCAATGCATGTCAATTCTAAACTACTTGGGCAGATGCACATTCCTGACTGTAAGCTAGGTTGAATTCCCAAGGGGATTGCACAGTTTATGGGCCCAACAACTGACTACTACCCAAATTTGTGGAAATCCTAGGCCAAACTACCTGTTTATGGGATAAATTGTGCAATTCCTGCTAGGAGGGTTGGTTGGCAAGATTGTGCAATCCTAGAGCTAAGCAGGCTATCAGATGGAATTACATAATTCCTAGAGGGAAAGGTTGGTTTCCCTCTAGAAATTTGCGAATTTCACTACGAATTTGCTTAACCTACTACTGGACCAAGTCTGGGTGAGCAGTCTGTGAAGGGAAAAGATCAAACTGTGATTGACAGGCTGCCTTTGAGAAAGAAATACACTCAAGCTTGACGAATTGTTGAAGCAAGGAAAGCTGTTATGAAGGTTAGTAGGGAGACTCCATAATAGGATAAGGACAAATTTTGGAGGGTGGTTGTAGCCGCTACAACACTTGGTGACACAATGGTAGAACTCTAACTCTGTAAATGGACCTTGTTGGTGAAAAGCAAGTCTAACACCTCCGGAAGTATGTTGAGTTCTTAGCTCCTCTTGGTTTCACATTAACTTGATTGTAATATGTAGCATCTTCTAGAATCTTGGTCAATTGACACACATTCCAAGCCAAGGAAACACAGTTGTTTTGATTCGGGATGAGGGGTATACATGTGCAGAAGCAGTATAGTTATAAGAGAGTCTTAGTTTCATCTCTGGTGTTGCTCCACTGCCAAAAGGCCTAGAAAATACCTTGGTGGAATCACATAGGAACACAAGAATGGCTATGTTGATAGCGAGCCTGATCGATACCCCAGTGGAGTTACTTGCATCACCTCCCCACATAGGGTGCCTTTCTCTTCTATCACCTTATTCATTTTTCATTTTGAATCTTTTGACTTTTCATTTTTTCATTTTTTTCATTTTTACTGTGCATAGCACATATTCATTTTAGAGGTGGAAGAAGGATCCCAACTTATTGAGACTAGAGGAGGTTGTTCTAGTACAAAAGTAGTTTATTATATCTCTAACGTTCTTATTAAGGTTTTCTCCCTCATCTTACTCTACTTGACTGAGCTGACAAGGGTTAACCCAAAAAAAATCTACTAGAGAAGGTGACACTAGTTCATGTGGAAGTGTTGTGTTTACACCAAGGTTCGCTTCAAATAGTACATATTTTCCTTTGACATATCATGGACTAAGAGTAACAAGTTCATCATATAGAGGCAAAATGACAGATAACGAAGTAGCGATAGTTGTAGAAACCCTCTTGTACTTTACCCAACTTGATTTATTAGTTACACATGGTTTCATGGAAACTAACCTATGAACAAATGAAACAAAAAACAAAGAAAAGCAAAACCAGAAGTAAAAGTGAAAACAAAAAAAGTAAGAAAACAAGCAAGCAAAGCATGTACATAAGCAAGCATGCAAGCAAACAACTAAAACAAAACACTACTCCTACTCCTATACTAATAGTGTAAGGGCCTGATCATGTGAAGTGATACTTCTAATGCAACCACCGGTGCATTGGTATACACACGTGGGTGAAAGCTTGGTGCACGAGTAACCTAGTTGTCTAGACTAACATGCAATAAAGATATGACAGTGAAGACAACCACATTTCATGTTTCAAAGTCCCCACGGGACATAAGTGAGTGCATGTGCATGACGGACAGTCTGTGGACTTATCATGGTGTTGTGTGACACTACGTGCAACTTTGAAGCAAAAGTAGACTCTTGACTGAGACACACAAGAAAATTAAAGAAACAAAGATAACTTGTGTTATGCATGAGTGATTGCAATTTAAGAATCCTCCAATGCATGAGCAATGGGATCATGCAGGTCGAGTGTAGGAATTGTGATTTGTGTGTGAGATGGATCTTCAATGCATACAAATGAGTAATGAGGAGCCTTGGGTGGCTGAACAATTTCATGATCAGAAGTGTGACTAACCCTAAGAGAGAGAGGACCTGACACAAGCATTAGCTTAGGTTGAAGTTCCTCCAAAGTCCTCGGTGCCTCAACTTCATCATCAGGTAGATCATCATAAACCAGTGGCTTCGAAATATCAACTGCGATAGATTCATGATCGTGATAAAAAATGGAAGCAAATGAATCACAACTGCCGCGATCAGAAAAATAAATGAATTCTTTGGCATCCTCATGATCAAATGAATCAAACATAGGGGTAGATGAAAAGTGAATGAACTCATCGTCTTTGTTTCCAGAAATGACATATGGAGGATCAAGTTGATCTTCAATGAATAACTTATCCTCTCCATTGTCGAATGATGGACTATCATCCGGTGAGTCTTGGGAGTGATCAATAATGGGTCCATCCGTAGATGAAGACACACATACAAAATCATGGATGGCAAGTTCACCAAAGAAGCTAAGAAGGAATAGAGGGAGCTCAGATGGAAGGGAGTCATGCTTCGCCGAGTGTTGATGTTCAAGCTCCCACTCACACTCTTCATGAATGATAGCGCATGTTGGTTGTGCAACACCAACTTCGTCAGTGAGTTGTCCCTCGTTCACAACAAGTGAAAATTCTGAAATGGATGAACACAAAATAGCATCATCCGGAGGAACATGTAGGTGCGAAGGCAGAGGTCGAAAGAAAGAATGCATATGGGAACTCGAAGGACACACAACCAACTCTATGTGAAAATTATGTAGAGTGATGTTGGGAGGGTGTGAAGAATGAACATATGTGTGAACATGATCCTCGACATCATTGGGCGACGACCGAACTATTGAATGAGAGGGAGGTGGATAGTCCATTGAGACCATGATTGCTCCCACATGGGATTATGCAGTTCCATAAATGAAGAAGATTGAGCAAGGATTGATCTGAATCTTTCCCTTGGGATGGGAAGATTTCCTAAGTCAATACTTGAACCAGTCCTAGAGATAAGAAAACTTCATCTGGCTCCTTAGAGCTTCAAAATGTAAGTTTAGGAAGTGCTGCCAAAAATCAATAGCGGATTCATGTGGAGCCCTTTGTTGCTGTAACAATTTTTGGTCAAGATGGTCTGGGTCAAAATGATGGAACATGTCTTCAATAACATAACAGAAGTTCTCACATGAGTGCAAAGTGTTAGCCAGTAGGCTAAGCACCCAACAAAATGGGGATTCATGAAGTGTGAATGCCAGTAGCAGACTGGTTTTTTTGTCAGTAAACTCATATTCCTCATAAATCATGGAAATAAAGTTATGTAAGTGCTCAGACCAGGCCACTTCACCTTCATCATTATACGTGTGAGTGGACAAGAGATTGAAAAGCTTCCCTGAGATGGAGACATCTTCACGATTCAAAAAATACCTCAGGGGAAGAAGAATGCAAGATTACATGAAAGATATACAAAGGTTCAAAACTAGATGAAACGACATTGCTTGTCATTAGGCCCTCCTTCTAGCACCAAAAATTTTCACGGTGCCGGGCCTACCAACATTTCAAGGGGATCTCTCTCAGAAGAAGTCCCAATTAGACCTCATACTATTTGGTGTAGGAGTCCCTGCAGTGGATCGTAAGGTAATGCCTTGACCGCGATGTCACACAGAGGTAAGTAAGATATCTCTTTCAATAGCAAGGGTGTGACTGATGCAACGAGTCATGGAATAAGTATGATATGTTCCAACAGTTCAAAGGGAGAGGAAGGTGAAGGTGAGTTCCAAGTTGAAAGGGATTAGTCCCAACTTCGCTAGGAATGCACAACACAAAGGACATGCACAGCTTCTGACAGAGTAGTTGACATAGATGCGGCAATCCAACTTACAAGGTAAGATAACATGAACAACACTCATGGATTAGTTGATATGTGTGTGAAGGTTGATTTAACAAGGTTCAAAGAAAGGTCTGTCTAGTGTCTGGCAGAGCAGTCGACATGGACGGGGACAACATTAACAACATATGCAACACATTAGCAACAAGATTCATATAATTTCATGTGAATCAGTTCATAAACAAGTACCAAAGTTAAAAAACATATATCATTAAGGAAATTGGAAGAGTCCAACTGCAATAACAACATATGCATGAAAATGTGCTGGCTTTTATTATATCAAGAAGTGTAGGTCCCAATCATACAATACACCATGTAAACCTGCTAGCTCCATCAGTGGAATGTTATAGCCACATCCACTTGCTCCTCCAAAGAGATGTACTAGCTCCATGCAGTGGAGAAGCTAGGGCGCATTACAATACTATCCAAGCCTTATTCAAGATAGTTTTAATAGAAGGTTGGCTAACCAAAAGCCTATACAATGAGTTATGAGGACTATTTATAGCAAAGGGTGAGGTGACCCTTTACACTCCCCTTTGTGAGAGTTCAACTACCCTCATGACTCTTCACCTATTCAATCATTGTTACATCCAACTGTTAACACTTGACTTACACTTGACATGACTTAACATTACAATGCACATATACTCATGTGAGGCAACATGGCTTGAGCAAGCCTTGCAAGACATCAATCACACTCAGTCCGATGTGGTGAGAAAAACTCTTTGACATGCTTGTGATGGTGAAGCTGGTGATCTGATGCCAAGCTTGGTTGTCCGTGATGGTGTGCATACACCTCATGGTGACATCTTGCTAAGGCGAACTGTTGCCTCCATCGCAACTAGCGCATTGGTTCAGCCCCTTCATCTAACCCATCTACTAACATGCACATGGTCTTCTGGGTATGGTTGAACTAAAAAAACACTAATGTATGGTGTTTGTGATCATCTTCAAGTTTGTGTTGATGGTCATGTGAATCAACTTGCTGAAGTGCATGTTCAGCCCCAATTGGACTAGGTTCTTCTCTTCACCTTGGTGAGTGCCTTGAATGGGTTGGACTGCACGCGTGCACTTAATGACATGCATGCTGTTGGATCCTTTGCATGCAATCAATAACACTGCTCACCATGTTTTCTCTGTATCAGCTACTGGGATGGATCCTTAACTTGTACTGGTGTAGTTTCATCCATGAGTGTATGTTGCGCCAACTATTGTTCCTGTTCCTCCTCCAACTCATTGGACTATCTTTGTAGCTTTATGTTCTTCTTGAGTTGCTGCTTCAACATAAGAAACTCCTCCTTTGTTTCGTCTTCTACCTTCACGTGATCTTCATTTCACGCCATCACTTCATAGCCTGAGTGTCCAAGGTTGCTTTCATTATTAGTGGATATCCTTGATCTTGCAACTTTGCTCCGCCTCTATGTTGTTAACAACCTTCATCTTACATTTTCTTCATTTGTTACGTTCACTACATTCGGTATGCTACCTTCAGTTGTTGTTCATGATGTTGCACACTATGATGTTGTTGCTTGATTTCCTTGTCCACAAACAGCTTGATGTCTTTGTGAGTAGGTAAGCCCATGGGCATTTGATCGATTGCATCCCCAAGCGTGATCTAAATGGTGTCTTCATCTCTACTCTCTTGGAAACCATTGTACCTGTACCGCTGAGAGGCAGATGAACACTTGTGATACCTAGAGACATTGAAACACTCATAACAAGCAATCTATCATCCGAAAACAAAAATGAACATGAGAAATGACTTGTAACATACCTGGGTGAATGATCATGAAGGTTGTGCAATTTCGGCTGGGAGGTCAAGAAATTAACTGCCAAGACTGCATAAGGCATAGTTTGGGCCACTGGGAGACTAACTGACCACTAGAACTACAAAATGTGCAATCCAGTTGGGCAGTTGCCTTCTGGGATGAAAAATGAGTGATTCCAGTTGGGAAAGACTACTAGCCTACGGACAAATTTGTGCATTTTCTTGGTCCAAGTAGCCACTGACCTCCAAAAATGCACAATACAGTCGAGGAGGCTAGTGTTGGGCCAAAATGCACAAATATGGACGGGCAGGTGAGCCTTCCTTATCCATATTGTGCAATGCAGCCTTGGTGAAGGTAGAGACTAAGCCAAAATTAGCTCGACTCGCCAGCAGGCAACTGAAAGCAACTAAGTCAATGAAATGCATGGCGACACTAAGTGATAAACAATGCATGCAAGACATGAATGAAATATTGACTAAACATATCAACATGCATGTGGGTGAGGTCATTCGTTGGTTGGGCGAACGTCCGTGCAAAATAGTTTTATGCATGTGACAGTAGTGAGATAACAATGAAAATTGAAACAAAACTAGGACAATATAGAATATATGTAAATGATAGAAGGCGTTCAAATAAATCAAGAAAACAACACTCACGGAAATGAATACACAAAAAGCGACAGAAATACTGAAAAAGACAAGTTGAGGCCACTTACCCATGAATAGTTGAGCCAGATGTGTCAAAGAGTCCTGGATGTGTTGTGGGATGTCAGAGCTCCAAGATCAATGTGAATGAATAAGCTCTAATGCATCAAATAGATCATTTTGGTCTTAGGACGTGCATACCACAAATCTAGGAAAAAGCGACACTTGGAGGCAAACTTCTAAAACACCTTTGCATGTAGCCCTCGGCTGCTAAAAATAGCTCCCTGAATCATGAGATGAATTTTGCATGTTGTCTCTTGTTGTTCTAGGAATATCAATTCATGCATTCATACAAGTCAAGTTTCCTGGGTCTGGGGTGGAACTAGTCAACCAGGCTGTCCATGCATGCCAGTCCTCAACTGCTTGGGGAAAATGCATGTTCCTGACTATAAGCTGAGTTGACTGCCCAAGGGGATTGTGTAATTTCTGGGCCCAAGAGTCCACTTCTACCCAAGTTTGCATAAATCTTGGGATGAACTTCCTGTTAATGAGAAAAATTGAGCAATTCCTACTAGGAGAGTTGGCTAGCAGGATTGTGCAATCCTAGAGCCCAACAGGTTGTTAGAGGGAATTAGACAATTCCTAGAGGGAAGGCTGGTTTCCCTCTAGAAATGTGAAAATTTCACTACGAAGCTACTCATCCTACAACTGGACCAAGTCGGCGTAAGAAGCCCGTGAAGGGAAAGGATCAAACTGTGATTGACAGGTTTCCTTTGAGCAAGAAAGGCACTAAAGCTTAAGGACTTGATGAAGAAAGACAAGCTACTATGAAGGTTGGTAGGGAGGCTCCAAAACAGGCTAAGGTAAAATTTTGGATGGTGGTTGTAGCCACTACAACACTTGGCAACACACTGGTAGAACTCCAGCTCTCTGAATGGACCTTGTTCATGAAAAGAAATTCTAACACCTCCAGAAGTATTTTTCAGTTCTTAGCTCATCTTGGTTTCACACTAACTTGATTGTAGGATGTAGAATCTACCATACTTTTTTTCGATTGACACACATTCCAAGCCAAGGAAACGCAGTTCTTTCGATTGGGGTTGAGGGGTATATAGGTGCACAATTAGTATTGTCGTCAGAGTCTAAGTTTCATCTCTGGTGTTTCTCCACTGCCAGCAGGCCTAGACAGTACTCCAGTGGAGTCACATAGGAACACAAGCATGGCTCCACTACCAGCAACCCTAATTAGGACCCCGATGAGGCTACTTGCATCGCCTCGCTGCGCAAGAATCCCTTTTCTTCTATCTCCTTATTCATTTTCCATTTTGATTTTTTTGACTTTTCATTTTTACTGTGCATAGCACTTATTCATTTCAGAGGCCGAAGAGGGATCCTAACTTATTGATAGCATAGGAGGTTGTTCCAGTAGAGAAGTAGTTTATTATATCTCTGACGTCCTTGTTAAGGTTTTCCCCCTCACCTTACTCTACTTGATTAAGCGGACAACAGTTAACCCAAAAACAATCGATTAGAGAAGGTGACACTAGTTAGTGTGCAAGCATTGTGTTTACACCAAGGTTCACTTCAAACATTACATATTTTCCTTCGATGTATCATGGACTAAGAGTAACAAGTTCATCATATAGAGGCAAGATGTGAGATAACCAAGTAGCGATAGATGTACAAACCCTCTTGTACTTTACCCAACTTGTTTGATGAGTCACATATGGTTTCATACCAACTAACCATGAATGAATGAAACAGACAACAAAGCAAAGAAAAAGTAGAAGTAAAAGCGAAAGAAAAACAAGTAAGCAAACAAGCAAGCAAAGCATATAAAAAAACAGCATGCAAGCAAAAAACTGAAAGAAAACACTACCCCTACTACTATACTAACATTGCATGGGCCTGATCATGTGAAGTGATACTTCCAATGTAGCCACCAACACATTGGTAGAACCATGTGGGTGAAAGCTTGGTCTGTGAGTAACCCAGTTGTTCGGACCATGATACAAGAAATAGACGACAATGAAGACAACCAAACTTCATGTTTCAAAGTTCCCATGGGACATACGTGAGTGCATGTGCATGATAGATAGTCTGTGGACTTATCATGGTGTTGTGTGACACTACATGTGAATTTGAAGTAAAAGCACACTCTTGACTGAGACATGTAAGAAAATGAAAGAAGAAAAGATAACTTGCATCGTGCATGAGTGCTTGCAATGTAAGACTCCTCTAATGCATGAGCAATGGGATCGTGCAATTTGAGTGGAGGAAGTGTGATCTATGTGTAGGATGGATCTTCAATACTCCTTAGTATATCTTAGGTTCAGACTAATGGCAACAGTTCTTGAGTCCACCAATCAAGGAAATCCCTCTTATGGGAGTCATGGTCCTTTTCCTTGTTTTGGAAATGTTGGATCTCCTTATATGGAAACATTTTTTGTTCCTGTATTTACCATTGGTTTTCTAGCTTTTTTATTTTCGAGCCCTATGGTTTTGAATTTCCAAACTGCTTCTAAACCGGGTTCTCCTCCACCTAAATAATATGAACCTCTTGTTGATCCTAAAGCTGACTCTTCCCCTTCTTTGTATGTTTGGTCTTCTTCCTCTTCATCTAGTGCAAACTTACAAGTTAGTAACCAGGTGGATAAGAAGAAAAAGAAAAGCAATATTAATAAGAAGAAAAATAAGCAAGGGGGAAACCTAGCAACCATTGCTATAGATGCAACCAATGAGTAGAAACCTTCCAATCAACCCCACAAAGTTAAATTCCATTGCATGCTTTGTAAGGGTTATCACCTTCTCAGAGATTGTCCTGGTATTCCCAAGGTATTACAAGTGTGGTCTACAGGTTGACATCTGCCTTCATCATTAGCCTCTGGAGATCATGTTGGTGACAAACTTTCAAATAGTGATAGTAAGGTCCATGGGAAAAAGGGTAAAGTCAAATTTCCCTATAGGTTATGTGAAGGGAATCATCCTATTAACCTTTTTCCTTATATGGATGAAGCCTCAAATTTGTTGGAAACCTTTATAGCTTCTCAGCCCCATCTTACGACTGGTTATCAAAATCTTTCCTCTAATCCTCCACTAATTAACCAATTGATTGATCAAAATTCATCTCTATTCAATCCCACTCTCTCCAAGTGTGAATCCCATGAGTCTATTCTTGACTAAACATTGGTTTAGAAAATGGTTGACTTGATCCCACCTTCCATTGATCTTACCTTTCTCATAGAGAGTGAACTTAATATCACTCAAGTTCTTCTATCTTCTTTAGATCCAATGGTTTGGGGGAAAATCCTTTTATTCCCATGGTACCGAGGGGCGATCCTTGCATTCCCATAATGCAAGGGGGGTAGTTCTCCCATTCCCATGGCACCCCCTACAAGAACTTTGGTCACTTCCTTTGATTGGAGTCCACTTACACGATATCGTCTTCCTTTTTGCGTTCCCTTTCAGATCACAATACATGCTTATAATATACCCAGACATGGCACAATCATAGATGAAGGCACATCTCTTAGCATTCTATCCTCAACTACTTTGCAAGCTTTAGGTTCTCTACATCTTGTAACCATTACCTAGAATATGTTGCCTTTTATAGAGGAACCAATCAACTATTAGGGGTCCTTCTTAAGTTTCCAATTACTTTGGGAGGGAAAACCATATATATTGATGTGACGGTTGTCCAAGGCCCTTTGGATTTTAATTTTCTCCTTGTCTATGACTATGTTTATTCCATGGGAGCTCTTGTCTCTTCTCTCTTTCATGTCATATGTTTCTGGATGAAGGAAGAATTGTGGCCATTGATCATCTTTCGTTTGTTGGTATAAATTTGGCTCCCAATCAAACATATTACCAATACGGTCCTTGTATGCGAGTCATATCACCTACACCACAAGTTAATTGTGTGGCCACCTGTTCCATGCCCACGTATGGTAATGATCTAGTCAGTGATACAATGCATCATATACTGGAGGCATTGGAGCCCAATCTTTCTATTAGATACCTTGACATGTATCCATTAAAAATCATTGTTATCCCATCTAATGAGAACCTCTTGGAAGCCATGGCCTCTTATGGGCCATGATCAAGGTTGTGGAGTAAATTTCCTTGTCTTGTTTCAAGCTACTTAAAAAATGAAACAATGTATTGGAGCAGAGTTCTTTTCCTTCTGTTAAGCTTAAAACGTGAATCATATTCCTAGAGAAGAGTTCCTTTACTTGTGTCAAGGTCCATAAAAGATGAAACAAGGTTCTTGGAGCACAGTTCCTTTTCTTGTGTCAAGATCCTTAAAAAGTGAAACAAGTTGATGGCATATAGTTCCTTCTACCATGTCAATCTCCTTAAAAAATGAATCAAGGTTCCTAAAGCCTAGTTCCTCTACTTGTGTCAAGCTTGTTAAAAAATGAAACAAGGTATCATGAGCATGGTTATTTTCATGTGTCAACATCATTAAAAAATGAAACAAATCCCCTTCCAATTCGAGTCTTTGATTAAATCTCATAAATTCTTAGTTGATTCTTTCACTTGATCTCGAAAATGAACCTTCATTCCATCCACCTGTTAGTAACCAGTAGTCCACATTGGTGACTGAAATGAAGATTGGGAGGCATATACCCCGAATTGAGTCATTATGCTGGGGGCATGCAAACTTATCTCAAGCATAGATTTTCTTTATTTCAAGATTGTGTAAAAATGAAAGCAAGATCCAACCATAGTTTTTTCTCATGTTTCAAGATTGTGTAAAATGAAACCAAATTTAAGCATATTTTCCCATGTTTCAAGCTTGTGTAGAAATGAAACCATTCCAATTTGACCTCTGGTGATTGCTGTTGTTATCAGAATATTTTTGCTAGATGAGCCTTGGAGTTTTAATTCCATTATCACCATCTCTTCGGCCGATCATAAACTTTCACTCGGTTGTTTTACCCTTTCCTTTGGAACAACTGTGATGAGTGGTCTTATTAGCTAGCCTCTTGACCTTTACATGTTTTGAGTAGTTCCATCATGATCAAAACCAGTTTCTATCCATTTATACGAATTGTTCCTCTAGGTAGAGTCCTCTTTTAGCTCTTTTTAGACTCCAAAAATATGAAAATATTGTTGAGCACTTGTCTTTTCAAACTTGTAAAATTAAACGAAAAGATGTATACTCAGCATAATTTTAACCCTTTTTCGGGCTAACATGGACTAAATTACAAAAAAGGAATACCTTACTCACATGTGGCTAAGATTTTTTCTTGAATATTGTTTTTTACCTTTTCATATTCGAGAGACTATCTACGGAAATGCACCTTTGGAGTTTTATTTTTAACTTTTTTTCAAACTCTCTAAACATGAAAAAGATGTCAAGTCAACCCTTTGTCAATCTTGTAAAACTGAAACGATGAAGGACTTGTCACCATGATGAGAATAAGCTACTCCTTCCTAAGGCTCATCAAGCATACTGCGATGGATTCATCTGAACGGTGAACTTATACGACAAGCATATTCTATCCTCTTCAAGCTTGAGATTAAAAATAAAGAGGTACTCGCTAGAAATAGTGGGGAAAAATGGAAGTAAACATATATCCTATATTTTGTATAAAGGCAACATGTTTCTCTTGAACACGACATTTTCCTTTATCTTGTATCAGGTTTGGGTTATCCTCACTTCGTCATTTTCCTTAATGGGTTTTAGGAATCCATTTGCCTCTAATTTGATTATATCCTATATTCATTGTGACCTCTGATCCTATGTTGAGTCAAATGATGCCAAATTATGGAGTTGTGTCTAGATATGTTCAAGAGAAGTCCAATTTACCATTCAAACTGCTTCTACCCTGCTTGAATTTTTTGTAACAATCTTGAATCACTCCTTACAACTCTAAAAAATCCTATGATACATTTCGATGATGTGGGAAACATTATGACCCTCCTTCGACAAATCATTTCCTTTTGAATCCAGCTAATTATCCAGGAAGGTGATATAGAAATTCCCTTTCAAAACCTTGGAGCTTGCATACCTCAATGGTAGGTTCTTCGCATTTGATGATAGTTCACATCATTGGACCTCGATGGAATGGTTCTGTGAGTATTTGAATTCATCTTCATTGTTCACACACGTGAAAAGTGTTATTGTACCTTTAGAACCATCGTCATTATTGGTGGTTTCTATCGTGCATGTTAATGGTTCACAAGATTCACCAGTAATCAGGTGGTTTCTACCATGTTTGACTCTGACACATCTATTCCCATGGTGGGATGTGTACTTTTGCTAGATTGAGATAGGTATGAAGAGCTTGGGTTTCGTCTAATAAATCCAGGGTGCATGGTGTTATTAGATATACATGATTGTACACGATCCCTTCTATTCGGATGGCTATGTCCATGCCTTGGATCCATACACATGATCCTTTCTATTTTGCTGGCCCTGTCGATACCGTGTATTCATGTATTGTCAGATTCCTACTCAACGATGTATTATTATGCATACTTACATAAGATATGTCAAATATATTGTATCATGTTTATTTGCAAGTCTCCTAACAATGTTTCTTTGGGTCCTTGCCTTGACTTGTAAAGCATTTCAACCATCATTTTTTATTTTTCCTTCCTCCTTTAGAGGGAATATGTTATACAATATTTCATCACACTCCCTGTCTCATATCTTGAAGTGTCAAAATGAAGAAATATATCAATGTATTCACCATGAAACATGTTTAGAAGCATCCCTGAAAAAAAGAAGAAAACTTGTCGTGAAACAATTTTGAAGAAACTTGTCCAAAAACTGTGTTTTTAGGATCAAAGCTTTTTGCATTACTAGTGACCTGTGTTGGTGCCTTGTTTCATTTTATTCTCTTAGTGCTTCCAGTGCAACTTTTATCAGGAAAACCTGTGCTGAACCTCTTGAGGGATTTTTCCCTAAAGTGGAGGATAAGCTTCTCTTACTAGAAGTCTTAAGGACAACGAGTTGTTTACAGGTGAATAAGGATTGGAACGATATCCCCCATTCTTGGTCCTTTATCCTAATTGCATAGATATTTCCCTTAAGATGTGTAACCTCTCCCTCCTTTTATCGATCATAAACTTCCTCTCCTTCACTATAAATAAGATCCCTACTATCCATAATTGGTTGGTTATTTCTTGGCTCCCTTCCTAGTGCTAAACTATGCCTGAATGTTGACCATTTTGCTAAGGAAAAATGACTGCTTGAAGTTTAAGGCTAGGACTTCGAAACTCACCTAAAGGCGACTTCCAACATTAAGGCTTAAGTGTTTGTAATTATCCCTTCACCATCTATTAATAATACATTGTGTGTTTGCTTTCCATAAATGTGTGAATCATTGCTCATTTAGTATAATACTCCTTGATTTGTTATATGGTTTATATCAGAATATTTTTTTTTGTATTTGTTTTCTGTCTCCACATGATTTTCCTTGTAGGTATTCATTCCCATCGAAGAAGAGGAGATTTATCTTGGAAGATAAATAATAAAGGACAACACCAATATATTTTAGCATTAGAGTGAGGTAGGTCATCTATCGTCCTTTGTGTTTTCTAGTATAAGTTAGGAAAGTTTGCACATATTTATCTAGTTTGTTACTAGATCCTCCCATAGGACTAGAGGGATCATTTATGTCCACCAAAAGGATTGCGTGCTCAAAAAGACTACACAATGCGTATTTCAGGCCTCGACTAAGAAAAAATAATGTGTAGTTGGGGAGGTCAGGGAGCAAGGTTGAGGGCTTGAACACTAGTGTTTCTAGTTGCGCAGTTATAGAAGACAAAGGAGCCTAGGTGATTGTGCAATTGTGTAGGTCAAGAGCTCAGGGCTGAGGCTTCAGCCTTGAGACTACATAATGCACAGTTCAAGTTGGACTGTGCATGCATATTGCACTTTTTTTAAGTTTAGTGACTTAGGATGAATTTTTTTTCACTGTTTTTGTGAACTACACAATTGTAGGAGGCAAAACAGACCTAGTGATTGAGTAATTACATAGTTCAAGAGATTGGGGTTTGGGATTGAACTTAGAAACTATGCAGTGCATAGTTGGGGCTAGGCTAGAGGGTTGAATTGCATAATTTTGGAGACCAAGTCTCAGGCTTAAGCACTGAGACGACATAGTGTTCAGTCCTAGAAGGAAGGAACTTTGCATTACGTAGTGTCAAGAGGCAGGGTTGCATATTAAGTTATGGGACTATGAAATGTGGATTTTAAGAAGGTTAGATGAGTCTAAGTTACTGGGAATTTTCTGAAATTTGACTGTGTGGGACCAGTCAAACTGATGTGAATAGTGATAGGAATTGACTGTGATCACACACTTAGAGTGCTTAACGACACAACATATATCATCTAGAACAAATTAATGGCATACTTCCTTTAGTGAGATAACCTTTACGACAAGTTATGAGAAGTGCAAGATTAAAGATACACTTTCAATGACCATGATGACACTTGTTGACATTCTTAAAACTAAGTGTGACAAATGTTTACATGGTAATATTGACTCATTTGTACAAAGATAACCTCTTGAAACCACCAAAATAATCTTATGTACATTGTGTAAAACTTAATATGCCATTAGAAGGCATGTGCTAAAGTGTGAATGACACTTGCGATATGCGAATGCCAGTGAAAGAATGCATGCTAGACCATAGATAACATGAAAAAGACACTAATTAGAGTGAAAGCAAGAAAAAGCGACAGCCAAAAACATGAAAATGACACTAGTGAAAACAAAGGTACACGAAAGCGACAGTTTGTAAAACTCACTGAAATAAAAGTACAAATGCAACTAGAAGTGAGAAACTTTCGATGTCAGTGCACACTAACTATGGACATGGATTGGGCATCACACAAACATCGTATTGATGGACCATGTTATGCTTGTTCAAGCTCGTTTAAAATAATGTGTCATGAACTTTTTTTATGGATTGATCATGTGTGAGAAAGTACCCTTGACACTTCCAATCTAAGAAGGGATATTGAAAGAATCAACTAAATAAGAAGTGACTATGGAATGACCAATCACAATATTAGAAATAGGTTTGAAAATTGAAGTATAGGAAAAAAGTTGGAGGGTGTTTGTCATTGCAACAACACTTGGTGACACACTGGTAGAACTCTTGCTTCTCTTCCTTAGTCAAACTCTTTCATGCAAAGTCTAGTTCCTTGAGAAGTGCGGATTCATCATTTAGATTATAATGGCTTCACCACTTACCTCTTGCATAAACATAGCCCCATTCATGCCTGTACTCGGTTAAACATGAGCATAAGATAAATGATCACACAATTTTTCGAATCAGGATAGGGTAGTGGAATTTGCAAGATTTATATTTTCAGAGTATATGTTTTCATCTCTGGTGTTGCTTTGATGTGAGCGGGCCTAGACAGTACCTCAACAGAGTCACTATAGGAGCACAAACATTTCTTTACTACCAGTGACCCTAGATAGTACCCTGGCGAAGTTGCTTGCTTCACCTCTCTGCACAGGAAGCCTTTATATTCTTTCACCTTCATTTATTTATTTGAATAGGAATTTTCATAGCTAGTCATTCATTTTATGGGTGGAAGGGGGATCCTAAATTATTGAGAGCATATGAGATTTTCCCTTCAAAGAAGAATATATTACACTTATGATATTAGTATTATCATTTAGATACTACCCTTGTCCTTCCCTACTTGACTGGGTCAACCTTAAAAAAAAAAAAAAAAAAAAAAAAAAAAAAAAAAAAAAAAAACTAAGTGTAGGCATGAAGTTTCCAGAATAGACATGGAGATCATGGTTTCACATAAGGATTTATTGATGCAAGGATCATAATTACCATCGGAACATCATCGACCAAAATATTTAACCAAGATAACGAAGAAGGATGGAGAGTTAGCCCAATGTTGCAATGTCACAAAATACTTTTATGTTTTACCACTTTCCCTTTTTTGAGCTAACAAAGCATATTCACGCAAGTTATCGTAAAACGAAATCATAGACAACACACAATAAGGAAACAAAGCTAGAAGATAAGAGAGAAAGTGGCTAAACCAAATCATTCTGCAAAACTAAATCTATAAAATGAAAGACAAACTATAGGAAATGAATGTAGGACGAATGTGTGGGTAAACTAAATTCCACCTATACCTACTACTAACCTAACCAGCTAGAAGGTTGGGATCATGTATAATGGAATTTCCAATATAGCCACCATAATTTTTCATGACCTGTAATGACAAAGATGTGATCAATTAAAACAAGTATAAAACAATGTGTGATGGAGCAGATAAGAACTTGAATAACTTGCACAAAATTTTGAAGGTCTTTCTTGTTAGTAGAAAGATAGGCCATAGCCACTACCTCTAACCCATTCACATTCTTACCTTTTTTATGCAAATCATCATTCAACAAAACTTGGAAGCTTCTTGTGAATGTGTCTTCAACTACACTGAAATCAGCAAGCATGTGGGAAGATTGAAACTTCTTATTTTGGATGGAGCCTACCAAGTAATATTTCTCCTACCATTCAATGATTAGATCATAAAATTCGTGACAATGCTCTTGAAAACCCTAAAATATTTGAAAAGATGAATTTTAATTTATAGGCATGGGATTACAATGAGAATCTTATGAGGGAAAATAGATCTGAGCATATTCATAAGGCTTGTTAAGGTAGTGAGGACCTGACATAACCATCAACGAATTCTAAAGTGCCTCATCTACTTGACAAATATATGAATGGTAGATAATAGGTAAAGGTTAATTAAGTTGGAACAACTGTAATCATCAAATATACTTGTGGGAAAATGATAAAATGAATGACAGTTAATATCATGATCAGATGAACTGATTAAAGCATCATATTCCTAGCTAGTAGTTAATGAAAATAAATCAATTTGAATAAGTTTGTGAATGCTCTGAACAATTGAACCAACTTCCTTGCAAGCAGAATTTGACCAACCATTTTCCTGTAATTGTTGACAAATTGTACAACCATCATAATCATTGAAATAATTTAAATCGGATTCCAACACAACAAATACATGACACCAGTTAGGACATAGTGAACAAAGAAGAATTTAATTGGCACAATAACTCATGCATTTATTCACACTCAAGAGGATTTTCATGTGTTAGGAAGAACAATATTCACAATACGACATTGACATGGAAAACTTGGAGCAACTTATCATGGAATAAATCTAACATATATGTTTCCTTCAACCAAAGATGATCTTTGAGGTGATAAACTTCAGAGTTCCATGAATTTGAGACATATGAACATTCCAAACCCAAGTTTGATGCAAGAGATTTGCATGAAGATGAATCAATTGAAGAAAATTCTTGAATCTAATTAGAAGTGAAATGTTGAAAATTTGAAAAAATACATCCCAAATACCAACACATTTAAAAAAAAAAATTACATCAAGTGAAACCATGCAAAGAGAATTATTGTGTGAGAGAAACCAGATCTCACTTACTTCGCAGGGCTTATCAAGATAGAGAGATCTTGACGTAACCATCAATGGAAGTTGAAGTGCCTTGACTTCTCGACAAATATTGGAACTTTCAAGGATTGTAAAATGGCATCCTAAATATTGAACCATATTGTGCATGGTGTGACAATAAATACTACCAATGGTTTCAATAAGACCACTTCTTACTAGATAACAACTATCTATGTTGCTAACTTGACCAAATTTTTCAACTTCAATAACCAGATTACTCGACTTAAAAGATTCATGTGGTATTGCAAATTTGAAGATGTATGAATCTGGGAAATTTCATGAGAATCTGGTTTGGAGAGTTGTCTTCAAGCAAGAGAATAGATAATGAGGGATGGAAAGAGTACTCAATTATTTGATTGTTTTAATTGTCATCATGGATAATGTCACCATCTTGTGTCAATTGAGAAGTTAACTCAACAGATGAAGAACTTGAAGAGCATCGATTATATCCATCACAAGTAGATGCATCGCAAGTCGTAGAGCACAAGAGATATAGAGATGAAGAGGAAGTTTAGATAAGGACATCTTCTTTGATAAAGTCAAATTCTAGATTTAACATAAACTCTTCACGAGAAATTGAAAGCTCATATGGTGCACCTACACATTCATGATTGCATACATCAACAGTGTCATCTTCATCAGGATGATTGTTTCCCAAGCCTATGGATTGATTGAAATAATTGACTGCATTTGATTCACTACAGAGATTAGTCGATTGAAAATCATCCAAGAATTTAGGCACATCATATTCACATGGAGGATTTTGAAAAAGAGAATAAATATTGAAATCATATTCACCTTCCTGCTCCTCTATCTGTGTAATGTGATTTCCTTATATATGGTCACAATTTAAACTAGCAACTAAAAAAATCAATATAGTGTGAAAAACTAGTTGGTGGAACCAACTGATCAAGTTGATACCATCACAAAGTTTCATCGCATGTAGATGATAGAGGATAACAAAAATATAGATCAGATTGGAGACTTGAGTTATGAATAGTAACATAATCTTGTGGAATGGAGGAGTTAATCTTCACCATGGTCTTCATGAGCCATTATGGGATTTCCTTCATTGAATCTGAGTCATGAAAAGTAGAAGAAGAATGAGAATATGGATTAGGAATTTGATTAATGGATATCCCAAATTTATTATCATCTCAAGGAGCCACCCACATTGGAACTAAAGAGAGATAAGGACAAGGAGTAAAAGGAATCATAGATTCCACCTTTGAAATTAGAGGTGTCTCTTGATTTATAGGGGTTAGTGAAGGAGATACATCAAGTGATTTAGATTCACTGTGCAAATAGATATGAACTTGTTGAAGCCTTGAAAATCAGGTCTACAATAAGCGGGATACTGACGCGATCTGGACCTTGGTTAGTAGCTCCTTTTCCATTTGGTGTGGTGGGTCTGATTGGGGATATGGGACCCATTTACCAATTTATGTGTGTGTGTGTTGAGAATGGATATTTCCTTTCTAATAATTTCTAAATAAAATACTTTTATTGTAAATCTAATGTAATTGTAATCTAATGAACAGAAATATCTAATTCTAAAAACTAACCCGGGATTTAATCTTTCAGTTATGCGATCTAAAATGATTTCAAATGGTAATTGAAAACAAAGATCATTCAATTGCTATGAGAAAAAAATTCAATAAAGATAAACCATTTCGTATAAAAAGTTAGATGAAACAGTTATGGAAACATATCGCATAATAAGCTAGTCATATATTAAGCATAAATAAATAGCTATCACCGTATAGAAGTGCGAAATGATAACTCAAGAAATCATGCTTTCATATATAAATAACTGAACATGAATATCACCTTAACACATAAGTAGAAATAGTTAAGAGATAAAAGTACCATTTGTAACTAGTTCTACTCATGAGCTTCAGTGATAATGATCTATCTCTTCTTAATCCAACATCCACTAAGAGTACAAAAGTGCAACATCAATAGTAGATATTAAACACAGTTATCAATAAATCTTGTTCCATTCATTCATCAAAACCTCCTCGGAGGGTGAAAAAGTGCATGTTCTGAGGACAAGTTTTTGACAAATTTCAAGACCCTTCTCTAAATGCATGAGAAGGGTTTAAATACTACTAGCTAAATCTAAAAATAATTTATTACAAAAGTGTAGGATGCGGTTTAAATGACTGTCCTCATTTCAGGCAAAAATAAAACAAAATTAAAATTAAAACTGAATCTAAAACTAAAACTCGCAACTAACTATCTATGTATATGTTCCTTATACTGGCAAGCATTCACCATTTTCTTGAGGAGAGTTGGCTAGCCGACTTCTGACTTTAGTTGTCTTGCGATAAAGGAATCAGTAAGTGCTGGCACCATCTTCTCAGAAGAGTTAATGATACATTTGAGATTCATGCACTCGCTGTGTGGTTTTACCAAGTATGTCAAGTAAGAATCCAAATTTAACTTGGTTAAAAGTTTTGCTTTTCGCTTTTAGTGCTTTTTCCTATAATTTTCGGGCATACAGGTGACTGAGTGATTAGAGGCTTTCCTTTTCGAGGGGTTTTTCCTGGCAATGCGAGATTAGCGTAATTGCGCATCGGAAACTGCCTCCATTTCTTGATCCTGCCTTCCCTGGTGTGATTTTCTCCTCTTGCGTGTTTTTTGTTAGAGGATATAAAGCTTAAATTTTGTGAAAAGAATGACTTCGTGAGTTCTTGGTTATGAGCTTTAAATTCTCTTTTGGTGATATTAGCATTATCCAGTACCTATTTGACCATGTCCATGTATGGAAGAATTTTGGACCTTGCAGCTATCTGGTGCAAGAACGAACATGATAGTTCTGTAATTGATGCCTCAGAAGACCCGTGTGAGCGTGCAGTAGCTGTAACCTCCATTATCTTGGGATTTTCTTCCTTAAGTAGACTGTACATGCCTTCCCAAGTTGTAATATTGGCATCTTTGTTACAGGTGGTGTCTGTGTACAAGGGCATCATCTCTTTATCTTAAGAACTTAGAGCTTTACCTTTCTTTCCCATAATATCCTAAACACTGCTATGTATACTTCTCTACTCTTTGCTCCTGCAGTTTACAAATGAGGCAAGAGTAATGATAAGGAAAAGGTGAAGGGAAAGCTTTAAAAGCTGAAAACATATAGAATATATCACCCTACATGAAATGGATCTTTGATCAAATCAAAACCATGCTTCATTATTGATTGCCAACTAACTCATTAATTAACATTAACGCGCATAACTAGGCATCGGTTTATGGAAAATCTTTTTCGAACAATGAGCCTTGTATATCTGCGATAAGGAGATTTTGCGATTTGCTTCGCAATATCACGGATCGCAATATCGCTACTTCATTGCATGTGGAAATCATCCATTAACATGTTCTCTGCAAAATGTAATTTGTGAGAATCGCTACCGCATATCGGCGGTTTGAGGCATTTCACCTTAAGTAATATTTGAGGCATGTGATGCGATGAGTACCTTTTAGTGCATGATTTTGCATCGCGATTTCGCAATCTTAGAATTCCGCTTGTAGGAAAGCATCCATTACCTTTTTGCGATGCGATACGCTTTATTGAGAAAGTGGATTTATTTGAACTTATCATAAAACTTAAGTATTTTTAGATTTTTTGGGTATTCTCCTAAATTTATGATAGTAAGTTTTATTCACAAAGGGAATACAAGCATTACATTTTTTTGAATAAGGGTCCCCACTTATTTAGTATTAGTAATAAAAATAAATAAGAAGGGGGGTTGTTGCTGGCCACAACAACTAGCGATTCACTTGGAATAACCAATGATCTCTACTTTTGTTTTGAATTTTCTAAACTTCCAAAACAGAAATTTTTTTCCAGAAAATCAAACTTTATTATAGAAAGATAAAAGTACATCATGCTTGCAGCTGTGAATGATAGTTTGTTTCTTCTATGTTAACTTTGGTTATTTACTTCCTAGAGCTAGTCATTGTATCTACATCAGTCACTACATGGTTTATAAAGATAAAAAAGAAAGACTTCTCTGTGAATCAGTTTTAAATATGCTCATTTGTCGTAGGTAGAGCCTCTGTTGCCAGCAGGCGTTTATAGCCTCGACAGGGTTACCTGTTACATAGCAATGATCCTGTATCCTACTTGGATAAATATACGATTTCCAAAGAGAAATCCATATCCACACTTTTTTGCTTTCATTTTATTTTAATCCTTTAAGAACAATGCCTTGTTTTGGTAGCCAAATTATGACAGTGCCAATCACTTGATTTATAACTTTACTGAACAAGCTGGCTCGTGATGAGACCCCTTGTATTTTAATTGTTACAATCTCGAGTCATTGCCCTATTGTGGTACGCAGTTTTGGCAAAGTCAGCAAGCTATAATATCTATGAGCATGATAAGTTGGCTCGTGATGAGACCTCTTATTCTTTAAGTTTAAAGTGTAACACTAAATTATTTCTTGAAGCTCATAATTTCCTAAGTGGGGAGGAAGTCATTGTTTCCTTAAGAATAGCTCTAGATGACAATGGTAGAGTTTTTGAAAAGAGATTTTCTACAGAGAATCTTCGTTTTGTTATTGATACTTTTCATTTGAGTGAAGTAAAACAAATTCCCACTAAAGGTCACTTTTTATCAAAATTTACAAGGTTGAAACTAGTACCACTTTCAGGCTTATAGCTTTTTACTATATCTTTCAATAATAATGACCAATTTTCCAAAACAATTCTATTTATACAAGAGAAAAAACAAAATTTAAAAGAAATACTTGTCTTTTTCGTGAATTTCAAATGTAACCATTTACAACTGGTTTTATTTGTGAAAATAAGGAAAAACTAATATACAAAAATAGAAGAATGATCTACTATGGAAAGTATTTTTTGAGGGTCTGCCCATTAACATGTATAGATTCTCTTTTTCCTTTTAAATCCTGTAACATAAAAGTAGATGGACCTATGATTTTTGCAATTTGGAAAGGGCCAAGCCACATTCGTTGAAATTTCGTATGTTTTCCCTTTTCCTCATGAAGTTTGTCCCATTTTAAAACTAGGTCTCCAATTTGAAAGTCCTTTCTGGATATCATGTTTGAATCAAAAGAAGTGTTTACTAATGCTTGGTGATAAGCATGGGTTATTTTGGCATGTTCTCGTTGTTCTTCTAGTTTAAGAATTTGCAGTTGCCTTAGTTGTAAGGAAGGAGTTGGTGTTTTGTCAATATATTGAACTAAAGCCAAAGAGGGAATCGCTAGATGAGTTGGAAGGACCACTTCTTTCCCATAAACTAAGTTAAAGGGAGAAGTGACAATAGAGCCTTTCTGCATTATTCAGTCTACCCATAGAGCATATATTAGAGATTTGTGTAAATTCTTATGAGTTTTATCAATGGTTCGCTTAATGATTCTAATTAAGTTTTTATTTGTCGATTCAGCTAACTTGTTCACCTATGGGTAATAATTGGCAGAGTATTTAAGTTTAAAACCTCTTTGAGTGCAAATTCAGTCATAGCATTGCCAGAGAAATACGATGCATTATCAAACATTAAAGAAGAGGGTAAACCAAACTTGGTGATTATGAACTGCTCTATGAAATCAATGATGTGTTTGGCATTAGCTGTCTTGAGAGGAGTTGCTTCTACCCATTTAGTAAAATAATCTGTAGCCGTAAGGATATATTTATGCTGTTTGGAATAGTGAGGAAAAATCTCACCTATTATATCCAATCCCCATTGATCAAAACGTTTCTCGATATTAACTGGTTGCAAAGGCAATGATGGCTTCTTTTGTCTCCCAGCAGCATTTTGACAAACTTGACATTTCCTTACATTGCTATGTGCGTCTTTGAATAGTGTAGGCCAATAATAGCCTGTGCGCAAGATTTTATGTGCAGTAGCATCTCTAGCATAATGTCAACCCACTAGTCCATCGTGAAGTTCCTGCGATACCCTTTTAGTTTCATATTTCTCTAGACATCTAAGGAGAACATAATCATAATTCATCCTAAAAAGTACATCGTTTATGAGCTGATATTGTTTAGCTTTCAACCTTAGGGCTCTTTTCTTTGTATAATCGAGGTTTGAAGGAGCATATCCATTCTTTAAATAAAATATGATATGAGCGTATAATGATTCAACATCATTTAGGCTTACCTCATACGTTTGTATTTCTGCACATGGAATTTTGGAAATAAGCGATGCTCGAGCTAGAATTTTGCAAAAGCCTTGACGTTTTACAATATTTGCTAGTTTAACTTTAGCGTCATATTCTTGTAAGGTAGTAACCCAATTGGCTCTTTTCTAACCCACATATTTCTGTACTAAAATATTTCTTACCGCTAGAAACGACACTATGATTCTTGTATGGTTTTTAAGCAAAAAGGGTGTGAAATGTTTGATCGCTTTGAAAACAACATAAGCTTGTTCTTCACGTCTGAATAATTTAATTCAGCCCCTTGTAGATTTGGAATGAAAAAGGCAATTGGGGCCTCTACCTTGTTTTGATTTTCTTGAGTGAGTATCACAGCATATGATCTTTTAGAGGCAAATGTATATAAAATGAAAGGATCGGAAAAATTTACAGTTGCTAAAGATGGAGTG
>APFE031376255.1:129634-171771 GCA_000404065.3 Pinus taeda
GACTGATTAATACGCATCCTGCTCCTGCTCCCTCATTAGACTTAGAACCGTCAAAAAATAACTTCCAAAATAAAGATTCATTTACGGACTATATATGAAATCAATACATTTAGAACGATCTATTTGAGAAAAAATTTCTACTTGAGATAAAACAAAATGTTCTATGTAAGGTAAAGTATGAGCTTTAAAATTTCCTAAGAACGAATCAACAAAATAGTTGCCAATTATATTGTTGATGTATGCTATCGGTTCATTTTATCCTTCCAATTCTATTACTATGTATATCTGATGTCTTTCTCGTTCGACCTTTATTTGATTTGGTTTACCATTGTAAGGGAGCCACATATGCGACCAATTAGTCGCAAAGTATCCATGAAGTCTTTCAGACCAATCTCTGCTAGGAATTAAGCCATAAAATTCTAGAATATCTGCAACTAAAATGTTGATAACTTGAGATACCTTTGGATTAGATGACAACCTTATGGTAGCTTGATTTAGTTCGCCGAACACTTCAACCTATGACTGATCCAGCTGAACTATGCACACAACATATTTTTGAGGTTGAACGTTCAACTTTGCACATATTGATTTAGGTAAGATATTAGATGAAGCTCCTGAATCAACTAAACAATTATGCAAATTTTCGTTGAAAACTTCATAAGTAAGAAGAAATAGGGGAGTATGAGATCTTGACCTTCCTCAAATTAAAGCGATATCGTTTGGATCAACTTTATTAGTCACATTAGTTGGAGGTCTTCCCATCTCGTGAGAAGCTTGCGAGATTACAGCGACGGGCAGAGGTGTAACTCGTACTACTTGTAATTCTTTGAAAAGAATCTTTTGCTGATGTTTTAACTTGCTCAACTCATAAAAAGTAATGTTATCCGTAGTATTATTCATGTCTTCTATTATATTATGCTCCATCTCATAAAAAACAATCAACTTTTTAATTAAGTTGGTGAATCTGTTTGGACTGGGCTTGTTTGAGTCATTTTAGGTGTTGTCCTCTATGCTACGACTTTGTCCTTAAGCATTGAGCTTGTGCTCTTTGGCTTAGGAGTAGGTTGAGGAGGATCGAGTTGATTTCGACTTCTAGTATTGACCGGTGATGCCTCTTGATCCTCTTCATCTAGGAGGATGAAATCCCACATACCCTGTACTTCTACAACTTCTTCTTCATTAGTAAGCTCGTTGTTAGAAATTTCGTCTTCTTCTTCTTTTGATTCAACATTTGTAATAGCATTTGGAGGCTTTGAATCAGTAGAATGATTTCTTCTATAAGGCTTATATGGTTTTTTAGAATAATTTTTTGCTGCTTTTTTTTTATATCAACCATTTCATTAGACATGGTTTTCAAAACTTTCTGCAATCCTTCTAAATCGAATGGGTCTTTTTATTTTTTCTTTGGATCTTCCTTAAAAGTAACCTTCTTATATTTTCGTTCCTCAACGGCATTTTTCGTTTCTAAGGCTATGATACGTTTCTCTACCGCTATTGCTTCCTTCATATTTTCAACTAAAGTTGTTTTGTTAGCCATATTAATGAAGATTGCTATGTTTGATGGTAGAGCTGATATGTACCATTCACTTCAAACTTCTTCACTAGGCTTGGAAGTGGTAGGAATTTTGTTCAACAGTTTATTGAAACATGAGTTGAAATCTTTGATAGGTTCTTTTGACTCAGCCCTAAGGTTAGACAGGTCATTGATTAGTGTCGCAGTAGACCTGTCATCACCGAACTTAGTCAGGAATTGTTCTTGGAAAATATCCCAACTACTAATAGATCCAAATGGTAATGAAAAATACCATGATCCGGCTACTCCTTGTAAAGTGTAAGGAAAGAGCCAAAAAAAAGCATCTTCATTAGTAACCCCATTGAGATTTATAGATAAAATAAAGTTATTTATATGTTCTTCTGCTAGCATGCCTATTCCAGGATTGAACTTAGGTAGCCATTTTTTAGGAAGGGTCGGTATTTGACTCAAGGGAGCAGGCATTAAGATTGCCCCTGGGTTATTCCATTGAGATTGAGCCATTGTTGAACTACTAACAGAGGAAAGCGCAGAATATGATCCATATGATTGGGAAGATGAGGATATTACAGTTCCAGATAATTGAGAAGGGGACGTGGAAGTCCCAATAGACTAGTGGACAATAATTTGAAGTGGAAGGGTGGAGGGTTGACTTTGAGGTGGAGAGGCTAAGATGGATGACGATGACGAAAGAGTCTCGCTATGGAACCCTTTAGGTGATTTCCTTTCTCTCTTCCTTGTAGGTAGAGGTAACTTACTTGGTTCAATACCAAACCTTTCTCTCTTCAATCTTGTAAGAAGGTGAGCAGGGTTATATTGCAAAGTCACACTACCTTGAGATTTTTCAGATCTTTGAGGTGATATAGAAAATTGCTGAAGTTTGTGGATCAAAGATTCAACTTCAAGAGGTTCAATAGTATATTTTTCTGAAATGTCAGGGTTTATGGTAGTGGTTGTGGTTTTTCTAACTTCTTTCTCAAGATTTAAAGATTCTAAATGTGATGGAGAAGTTGAGGGAGAAGGTGAGGGTGATTTACTCTCAAAATGGTATTTAGATTTATACTTACTTGTCATTCGCAGTTCGGTGCCCTCCTTCTAGTGCCAAATATGTTGAAGCCCTAAAAATTGGGTCTACAATAAGGGGGATACCCACCCAGTCTAGACCTTTGTTAGTAGCTCCTTTTCTACTTGGTATGGTGGGTCCGACTGGGGATATGGGACCAGTCTCCCAATTTATATGTGTGTGTTGAGAATTAATATTTCCTTTCTAATAATTTCTAAGTAAAATACTTTTATTCTAAATCTAATGTAATTGTAATCTAATGAAAAGAAATATCTAATTCTAAAAACTAACAAGAGATTTAATATTTCAGTTATGCGATCTAAAATGATTTCAAATGGAAATTGGTAACAAATATCATTCAATTGCTATGAGAAAAGAATTAAATAAAGATAAACCATTTTGTATAAAAAGTTAGACGAAACAGTTGTGGAAAACATATCGCATAGTAATCTACTCATATATTAAGCATAAATAAATAGCTATCATGATATAGAAGTGCCAAATGATAACTCAAGCATTCAAGCATTCATATATAAATAACTGAACATGAATATCACTTTAACACATAAGCAGAAATAGTTAAGAGATAAAAGTATCATTTATAACTAGTTTTACTCATGAGCTTCAGCAATAATGATCTATCTCTTCTTAATCCAACATCCACTAAGAGTACAAAAGTGCAACATTAGTAGTAGATATTAAACGCAGATATCAATAAATCATGTTCCATTCATTCATCACAACCTCCTCGGAGGGTGCAAAAGTGCATGTTCTGAGGACAAGTTTTTGAAAAATTTCAGGACCCTTCTCTAAATGCATGAGAAGGGTTTAAATACTAATAGCTAAATCTAAAAATAATTTCTTACAAAAATGTAGGATGTGGTTTAAATGACTGTCCTCATTTCAGGAAAAAAATAAAGCAAAATTAAAACTACAACTGAATCTAAAACTAAAACTGGCAACTAACTATTTATGTATCTGTTCCTTATAGTCACAAGCATTCAACATTTGCTTGAGGAGAGCTGGTTGGCCAACTTCTGACTTTAGCTATCCTGCGAAAATGGAATCAGCAAGTGTTGGCACCATCTTCTCGGCAATGTTAATGATACATTTGAGTGTCATGCACTAGCTGTGTGGTTTTACCAAGTATGTTAAGTAAGAATCCCAATTCAACTTGGTTGAAAGTTTTGCTTTTCATCTTTAGTGATTTTTCCTACAATTTTCGGGTTACAGGCAGTTGAGTCATTAGAGGCTTTCCTTTTCGAGAGTTTTTTCTTGGTGATGCGCAATTAGCATAATCGCGCATAGGAAACTACCTCCATTTCTCGAGCTAGGCTTCCCTGGTACGATTTTCGCCTCTTGCGTGTTTTTTGTTAGAGGATATAAAGCTTAAATTTTGTGAAAATAACGACTTCGTGAGTTCTTGGTTCTGAGCTTTAAATTCTCATTTTGTGATGTTAGCATTATCTTGTACCTATTTGACCATGTCCATGTATGGACGAATTTTGGGCCTTGTAGATATCTGGTGCAAGAACAAACATGATAGTTGTGTAATTGATGCCTTAGAAGACCCTTGTGAGCCTGCAGTAGCTGTAACCTCCATTATCCTGGGATTTTATTCCTCGAGTAGATTGTACATGCCTTCCCAAGTAGTAATATCGGCATCTTTGTTACAGATGGTGTCTGTGTACAAGGGCGTCATCTGTTTCTCTTCAGAACTCATAGCTTTACCTTTCATTCCCATAATATCCTGAACACTGCTATGTATACTTCTCTACTCTTCACTCTTGCAGTTTACAAATGAGGCAAGAGTAATGATAAGGAAATGGTGATGAGAAAGCTTTAAATGCCAAAAACATATAAAATATATCACCCTATGTGAAATGGATCTTCGATTAGATCAAAACCATGATTCAATAATGATTACCAACTAACTCATTAATTAACATTAACGCACATAATTGGGCATCAGTTTATGGAAAAGATTTTTCGAACAACGAGCCTTGTATATCCACGATAAGGCGATTTTGTGATTTTCTTCACAATATCGCAGATCGCAATATCGATACTTCATTGCGTGTGGAAATCATCCATTGACATGGTTTTTGTTAAATGCGATTTGCGAGACTCGCTATCGCATATCAGCAGTTTGAGGCATTTCACCTTAAGTAATATTTGAGGCATGCAATGCGATGAGTATCTTTTAGCGCGTGATTTTGCATCATGATTTCGCAATCATAGAATTCCGCTTGTAGGAAAGCATCCATTACCTTTTTGCGATGCGATGCTCTTTATTGAGAAAGTGGATTTATTCGAACTTATCATAAAACATAAGTCTTTTTAGATTTTTTAGGTGTTCTCCTAAGTTTATGATACTAAGTTTTATTCCAAAGGGAATACGAGCGCTAAATTTTTTTGAATAAGGGTCCCCACTTATTTAGTATTAGTAATAAAACTAAATAATAAGGGGGGTTGTTGTTGACCACAACAGAACCAAAGGCTTGAAATTTTGTTTTAATAAATCCCAATGCATATCTTATTTAGGAATTCATAACAAATTTGAAGGAATCAACTAGAAAAATCCTTAACTGATTCATTAGGCGCCATTCTAAGATTATCGATTCTTTTATAAACATATTTATAATCATACCTATCAAATTCTAAATGAAGCTCCTCAATGAGATGGTTAAGAGAATGAATGGAAGTAGGTGGTAGAGTGTGATACCATCAGCTAAATCAACCTTCAAGGGTGAGGTAGAAAACAATACAACCCACATCTTCACAATTAATTTCATAATAATCACATAACTTAAGGAAACAAAGATGCATGCTCAGAAAAGGATGTATCACCCTCACCATCAAACTTGGGTTGAGACAAGTCATGGAGAAACTCATCAAGGATTGAAATATCACTAGGGGAAAGGTTAGAAAAGCACCTTGGGCATATGATTTGAGGATGAGCCATTTACAATAAGAGATTCCAAGCAAATTTTGTTGGGATAGCATCCCTGCGGTCATTTTTGCTATGTTTTGGGTCAATTTTGTAATATATTTTTGTAATGAATGTGAAGTCTCTGCGAAAGTGAAATGTGGAAGCAGAGCATTAAGCTAGAAGAAGTCAAACGAGGCTTTAGTCCCTTACTTTGGTAGGTGATAGAGAGTTTTTGAGAGTTGCCCATGGTTTGCAGACGATGGTATTGTAAAGCAAATGCTATATATAGATGAGTCATAGTGGGTCTTAAGAAGTACCTACTATTGAAGAATCATTGTAAGGGAAAGGTGTTAAGGAATGAAAGGTCTATTTCATGTAATTAGGCAAAAGAGGAAGGCACCTACAGCTGGGTGTCTGTAGACCTTAGTAAGTTTGCAGGCTGAGTGCGTGGGACCCTCCAATTAAGTGCACATGGAAAATAAGTCTATATTTGAATGATTAAACTTAATAAAGACTATTTTGAGCCAATTTTGATGGATATGTGTATTAAATATTAATTATTCAAATTTTATGTATCTTCACTATATGTTATGATATTTATGAATGAATTCTTATTTATTGCGCGAAACTAGTAGATATGTACTCTTTATGCATGTTAAGGATAATTAAAGACATTCACGAAGATTTGGAAGTCATTTAGATGGATTTACAGTAGTTGTTTGTTTGTAAGTATTAGGGGTGCACAAAGGTAGATCTAAGCCATAAGGACTATAGAGGAACACATTACTTAGGCCTCTAGATGCAGAAACCTAGTTCTAGCATCCTCCAATACTACTTCAGGTGAGATTACAGCTTGTGCTATGCAGGTTGTTCCTGAAAGGGCCAGAAGTTAGGGTTTTGTTGGTTGGCACATATAATGTTGAACATGGGTCAAGCCCCATCAAGCCAACAAACTCAAAGGGCTCAACTCATCATTTGGTCTTCCTTCTAGTGCCATTTTTTTGATGATGCTGGAAATCTGTCAACCAAGAGGGTCTCCTGAACATGAAGTCCCAATTAGACCTCACACCATTTGGAACTGGAGCCCCATCTGGTATATCGGCCTGAATTCCATATATTTTTCTAGTTTTTCCTTGGCTATAAAGTGAAACACAGGAGGGTTATTCATAGCTAATATTGGATCAACAATTGAGTATGCCTGGTGAGAGTTTAGTTGTATGTGTGTCAAGATTGTTATACTACGGAGGGAAAGGAAAGTGAGCCTCTAGGAGAAGGGTAATAGTACCACCCTAGTAGAGACACACACACACACACAAAAATATATTCTTCTAAAATCCAGCGGAATAGTTCACAAAGATGTGGCAATCATTACAACCATTATAAACAAGAAATATTTATATTACATCTAGAAAAATAGTCAACAAAGATGCGATGGTTGTAGCAATCGTTACAACACATTCTCAGATAAGCACTTAAATAGCCGAAATAGTTTACTAATTTAGTAGAGGTGAGAGAAAACATGAGTCATAAATATTCATAGAACAATGTTATAAATATTCATAATCCATGAATGATATGGCACATGATGATTCATGACATGACATGGAATGATACTGCTAACAAGGAATTCTTGATGACATGGCAATGTCGAGCTATTCTTGTTACTCCTTTGTCTTTAACCATATATGTGTAATTCTTGACCTTCATGAGATATATTCTTTTTTCTTCATATCCACTATCCAAAGGGTTGTGAAGTAGATGGAGTCTTCATGCTGTCTTGATCTTTGAGATTCTGTGGTAATCTAGTGTTCCTTCATCTTCTTGCCTAATGATAATATTATCTACTAAGCTCCATATGTGTCTTCTAGAATGTATTCCTTGTCCATATCATTCTTAATCATATTTACATAGCATGATAAATTTACCGCATCTGAAATCTACTCATGATAATATGACATCATTCTGATAAACCTCTAGTCTAAGATGCTACATGATGATGCATTGACTAAGCTGAAATCAGGTGGCAAGCTAAGGGAGAGGCTTAGGGACTACACAACTACATAGTTGAGGTAGTCAACGGTAAGGACTGAGGCTTGAAATTGCGCAATGCACATTTCAGGCTTGGACTGAGCAAAAAGATTGTGTAGTTAGGGAGCTCAATGAGCCATGCTAAGGGCTTGAACACTAATTTTTCCCATTGCATAGTTCCGGAAGACAAAGGAGCTGAGGTGATTACATAATTGGATAGTTCAAGAGCTCAGGGCTAAGAACTGAGCCTTAATACTGCACAATGTGCAGTTCAGGCTAGACTATGTAGACAAATTGCACATTTTTTACGCTTATTGAGCAAGGCTGCAAGGTTTTGTGCTATTTATATTAACTGCATAGTTATGGGAGGCATAGTAGACTTATTTATTTCACAATTGAAAATTTCAAGATCTCAAAGATCACACAATGCATAGTTGGGGCTAGGTTGAAGGGATGAATTGCACAATTTTGGAGGCCAAGGCTCAAGCTTGATAACCGAAATTGTGCAGTGTGCATTTTTGGATGTCAAGAAATCTGCATTGCATAGTTTCAAGAGTAAGGGTTGTAGCTTGAGGGTTGGAACCACACAATGCATAGTTCTCGAAGGCCAGATCAGGCTAAGTTGCTAGAAATTTTCAGAAATATGGGTAAGTGTGGGACCAGTGAAATTGATGTGAATAACGATAAGAATTGATTGTGATCACACACTTAAAGTTCTTGATGACACAACATATATCATCTGGAATACATTAACAACTTCCGACAAGTGCGACACTAAAGATACACTTTGTGATGACCGTGATTTCACTTGTGTGACGATGCTTAAAACTTTGGAAATGAGTGTGACAATGGTCTACGTGGTAATATCAACTCATTTACATAAGGAAAACCTCTTGAAACCACAAAAATAAGCTTATGTACATTGTGTGACACTTAAGATGCCAAAAGACAAAATGTGCTAAAGTGTGAACAACACTTGCGATATGTAAATGACAGTGAAAGAAACACATGCCAAATTGAAGATAACATGAAAATGGCACTAATTAGAGTGAAAGAAAGTCAAAGAGATAGCCAAGAAAATGAAAATCAAAGTCATGAAACAAAGTTGTGTGAAAGTGATAGTTTGTAAAACAAACAAAAATAGAAGTAAAAACATAGCTGGAAGTAAGAAATTGTCGATGTCAGTGCACACTGACTGTCGAAACGGATTGGACATTGCATAGAAACAATCTTGATGGACCGTGCTATGCTTGTTCAGGATGGTGTACAATAATGTGATGATGAACTTGTTGTGGACTGAGCATGTGTGGGAAAGTACCCTCAACACTTCCCTTCAAAAAAGGGAGCTCAAAAGCATCAACTAACCAAGAAGTGACTATGGAATGATTGATCGTAAGAACCACAGTAGGTTCCAAAATTCAATTCTACATAAACTTTTTGAGGGTGCTTATCACAACAAAAATAGGGGCCATGAAATGTGAAGGTCGTTACGAGAACATAAAGCTCCAGATGGGGGACTAACACCTTAAAAACCACATGTTTTCCATTGAAATGGGAGTCTTTGACATCTTCCTCAGAGTTGAATGACTTCGAACACTAGGCCAAATCACCATGGACTTCCAAGAGCTATATATGAGCTTCAGGGAGAATGCACACACTCATATGGTTAGTGGACTCCAAGCAGGTGCACCTACTATCATCAACTCACATAGAATGGAGAAGCTCTTAAAAGAGGGTAGCCATGGGGTAGTTTATTAATTCAATGAAATAAAAGCCATTGATTCCAACCCCACTACCATTCTTCTAGATATACAACAAGTATTGAGTCACCACCAACTGGAATTTGAAAAAAGTGAGGAGATAAATGCCCTCTTGGGGTGATCCTGATCATAGCATTCATTTGATTCTAGGTAGCCAACCACCCAAGGTTCACCCATGTAGTTTTCCATTCGTAAAAAATAATTAGATTGAAAATATTATTCAGGAGCTATTAGAAGCAAGAATTATATTTTTGTCCCATCTACAGAATGTAGTCATCCTAGTACCAACCTGTATTCGCCCCGAGTGATCATGGTGCTGAAGAAATATGGGGAGTGGTGCATGTGTCCTAAATCAGGGGCCCTCAACAAGATCAACATTAGTGGTAAGTTTCCCATTCTAGTAGTCGGTGATCTCCTTTATGAACTCCATGGTGCCAAATTATTTACCAAGTTGGATTTTTGTTTGGACTATCACCAAATCAGAATGAAGGAACCATACATTCCCAATATATCTTTCAGATCCCATGAAAGTCATCATTAATTTCTGGTTATGCGCTTTAGTCTCTATAATGCACCATCCACCATTCAAATTCTCATGAATAACCTTCTCAATACATACTGCGGAAATTTTATCATAGTCTTTTTTGATGATATAGACATCTAATGTAGAAAATGGGAAACACATCTTCAACATGTTGACGATATATTACAGCTTTTGAATCATAATAAATTATTTTTTAAATTGTCTAAGTGTTCTTTTGGAATAGAATAGGTCAAGTACTTTAGACACATTGTGGGTCATGAAGGCATTTGGGGTGATCTCAAAAGGATTCAAGAAATGCAAGATTGACCACAACATAGGATATTGAAGATTTTACAAATTTTTTTCAACCTCAGAGGATACTATGGAAAATTTGTCAAAAAATATGGATTCATCACCAAAACCTTAATGTATATTCTCCATAAAATCTCTATACAGATGTAGCTCAATAGGCCTTCCTGGATCTCAAACAAGCCTTGTGCTCCACCCCTATGTTGGCCTTCCTAGATTTCACCAAATCATTTTTGGTCAAATGTGATTCCTTAGGAACTAGCACTGTAGGATTCTTAACAAAAGAAGGTCGATCACTAGCCTTCATAAGAAAACAATTAAGTGGAAGTGATTTTGGTAAATATACTTATTAGAAGGATATGATGGCCATCCTACATGTAGTAGTAACTTGGTGAACATACCTACCTAGACAATGTCCCCAGATTAGAATTGGTCATCATTATTTGAAGTATTTCTTGGATAAATTTGTATCCTCTCCACAACAAAAATAAATGGCTTACCAAAATGTTGGGATATGACTATGAGATAGTCTATAAGAAGGGTTGAGACAATGTTGAGGCCAATTCCTTATCTAGACAATTCAAGGAGGACAACACCCTCTTATCCCTATCTTTGCCCATATCATCATGGATTGAGAAAACATTGAAAGAATGATTTACTCATCCATCTCTTTCCAAAATAGTTAAAAGGTTACAAGGGTATATTAATAACCCAGTGGGTTATACTTGGCAAGGAGATATTATTTGATGTAAAGATCATGGGATTGTGTCCCCTCACTACACATTCAAACTACACATATTAGTGAACCTCCACTCCTCACCCATTCCATGCCATTCTCACTTTCATAAAACTTATTCTCATGCATGCCAATCATTCTTCTGGGCCAGGATGAAATAGGATCTTCTTACTTTTTAGGTTGAATGTGAGATCTGATAGTGAAATAAAGGGGAAATAGTGAAGTCACGAGGACCCTTACAACCATTGTTGCTACTTGCTTCTAAAGGGGTAGATGTCTCCATGGATTTGATTACAAGTCTCCTGAAAACAGGAAATAAGTCAATTGTCATGGTGGTAGTTGATTGCCTCTCTAAATATGCCACTTTTGTGTCGTACTACACCCATTTCACATAAACCTTGGTGGCTCATGTCATCATGGATAAAATTTTCAAACTGCATGGCATGCCTACATCTATTGTCTCACCTTAACCAAAAAAATTTGGTAGGAGCTATTCAATTTGCATGGCACATAGCTACAAATGAGTACAACATATCACCCCTATACCTATGGTCAAACCGAAGCAGTAAACAAATCTTTGGAGACCTACCTGAGGTACTTTTCTTTAGAAAAACAACATCCATGGGTGTAGTGGTTACCTTTACAAGAATGGTGGTATAATATTAATTATCATCAAGCAATCAAGATGACAATATATGAGGTTGTGTATGGAAAACTCCCACCTTTTCCAACTTCTTATCTACCAAGATATTCCAAAGTGCAGGAAGCTGACCAATTATTTCATAACTGTGTCGCGAATCTTGCTCTTATGAAGGATAATCTCCATCAAGCTCAAAACTGGATGAAGCAAAAGGCTAAACAACATCAGTCTCGAAGGTCTTTTCAAGTGGGTGACCAAGTGTTTCCTCAACTCCATCCTTATAAGTAAAAATCTCTCAAAGAAAAGGTCTTCTATAAATCATCTCCAAAATTTTATGGGTCTTATTTGGTGATTCAATGTATTGGCTCAATTACCTACAAATTGGCCTCACCTACCACTTCAAGAACACATCCTTTTTTCCATGTCTCTTGCCTCAAGAAAGTAGTGGGACATAATTGCAAGGTTCATAGCATACTCCTTGAATTGGATGAGTAATTTTCTCTTTGGCTCAGACCAGAACTAGTACTGGATTCACAGGAAAGGCATCTTCATGACCACACTATCAAGGAATTCCTCATTGAATGGAAATACACTTTAGGAAAATATGTGACATGGGAACCGACAACTATTTTCCAATAATTTCCGCAACTCTAGCTTGAGGACAAGGTTTCTTCTTAGTGGGGAGGGCTTGTTAGGGCCTGAACCTAACCCCTTTATTGATGTAATAGGCCCATGGGGCCCCATAAGAATCTTTATTAGTCAGTTTAGTAAATAAATTCTATAATATATTAACCACATTAATGATGATTGTAAGTGGCTGACCCACATTATAAAAAAGGGTCCACAAATAGTTAGTTTAGTTATGGATAATGAATAAATGGACCATAGATAATAAATAAAGTGGTTAACCGGCATTATGAAATGGAACACAATTACTTATGGTTTTGGATCTCATGAAATTATATATAGTCCAAGATAGCAATGTAAGTCTCATCGAGTATTGTTGTAAGTGAGCTCTGCCTTGCAAGAGGTTTCCCCCTTGAAGAAGCAAGTGAACATTTTTTTTTAATTCTTATAATAAACAATTTCCATCTTGTCTTATTTATGGAATTATTTCTTTGGTATTTTATGGAAATTTTATTGTATCGACATATTAAGAGAATTATAGCGGATCTAAAATCCTTCAATTCTAGTGCACTTTCAATGAAGGATGACAACAAGAATAACAAGTAGAAGACAGGGAAACTTGATTACATAGACGGGGAAAATTTTGAATACTATGAAGAGACTATGAACGCAAAGGGGGGAAATTATATAAAGGAGATAAAAATATACAATTGTCGTAATAGATGATTTTGTCCTGACATTTCTTTGATGGTGAAGATAATTTATCTTATGGCACAAGTACATTAGCAAATTTGTGACTGGACAATATCAAGAATTTTGAAGGAACAACACCAAACGATTAAGGTAAGGGTCATTCGTTTATTGTTATTTATTGATGTTAAAATAGATGGAACGTATACCTAAGTTCCTATAATTACATGAATGAATGAAAACATTATTTTTCTTATTCAGTGCCTCACACTACACCTCCTATGTTGATGTGAGACAACACACCTATAAGAGTGTGAGGATAAGTGACGATGGAAATTAAATATATAATATTTTAGAATTTGATACATGTTATAAACCTCTTCATGAATCTTGTTTCTATTTTTCAATTTTCACACTCAAGAATAGGCAAGTGAATTGACTCCACCCTAGATTTAGTGATAACTTCTTATATGACAGATCATACTCGAGTTGTGATTAAGAAGGTGGATCATCATTCCAGGTTGTAAAATTTATCACATTTAATGGATAAATTAGATTAGTTTTTTACATTTAACACATGTAAATGAAGAAAGTAGAGGAACATTATATGGAAATTCTTAATAACTCCCCTTGCATGACCATAGGAGGAACCAATTGCACCATTTTCACCACTTTATTAGTTAGACGGATCTTACTCAAACTTCATTTTTTTTTCTTCATATTTTAGAGTTTTATTTAGAATTCCATCACCACATTGTTGCATATTTACATTGCAAGCCATGAAGGGAATATCATACTTTACAGATAAATGGTAAGAGAAAGGGTGATATCCTTAAGATACAGAGGACTTGTTTTATTTTTTTGGTAGTCCATGAGTTACCGTTGCTATTGGTAGAAAGTACAAGGCCAAACCAAAAAAATGGATTCTCATATTTTGGGATGGGACGAGTTTTAGTACAAATTCATGATGGTTTATTGATTAATATCACCTTCCTTCTTCATAGAAACTACATAATATGCATGGTATGCATTTTCGTTTTCTTTTTTATTTTTTTGGATGAGGGTGGGTGGGGGAGAATGTCATATTTTGTTTTACAGAATTTTTTCGGTACATTATTTCTTTACTTGGATGCAAATCTCTCAGAGTCATTGATTGTTTGGTGTATTTGTTGTGCATGAGTACCTGACATGGTTGGAAATTGCTAAAATTTATTCATTATAATACTCCTTGGTTGTGCTTCAAGGGTTTTTGAGGTTAAATGCACACTTAATATATCTTCCATACATAATTATGTCCATATATTACCACTTCTCTTCATCTAATAAACATTTTCTACCATTTTGGATGATTTTCTATTTTTAGAAAGTTTATGTTTAACATGGTAACCACCTAGGATTAGATGTGGCAAGCTATGAACTAAATGGGCATCTATATGGCTATTTTATCTCAATTATTCTAGATTAAATCATGTATAGGATATTTTTTTCTTTGAATTCACACCTCCTCTCCAAAATTTAGCAACTTTCTTATCCATAACATTATGTGCTAACCTACATTCAATTTTTAGTACTATTTTTTTATTTTTCTAGCAATTTTGATGGTATGAGTTGCATGTGGAAGTTATTGATTTAGCTATAAATTATTTTTGAATTCAAATATTTTTATTCAACCCTATTTAATATCCTAACTCTATTTTAGGGTTTCCTCTTCCAATTTTAGGATACTAGATAATCAAGGAAATAACTTTTCTTTTTTCTAGTGTGCATGCATTATGGAACCCAACATAGTGAACATTCATTCCCTATGGAAAAAGTGTTTAAAATATGTATTTATATGGAAATGTAATATATATGATATTTATGAAGTAATTCAAATTGGTACCTTGGGATGAAAATTATTTTTTAGTGTAATTTCTCTCTCCTTTCTTCCTATCCAATTGTTACTGTAGTTTTTACACAACTAGATCTTCTTTTTGTGCTTAAAATGAAACATTTGTGAACCATTGTGATTATTGATAAAAAATGAAATATGTTTAATTTTCATGAACACGTGGTTTAACACTTACATGGAATTTGAGCTATCACTTTTTTGACCATGTGGGGTAGAGAGGGAGTTTTAAGGTTTTAATAGGTAGTTTGAATTACATAAGATTCCAGATTATTATATATTTTGCATAACTAAGATTTAAAGTGACCAATATGTCTAAACCACCATTTTAGTTCTAATCCTATTTTCATTTGAGTAATAATAGGTGGTTTAATTTGATTTATCAAACTTGCGAAAGCTCAAACTAACATCTTGTTAGGAAATTTTTAGTTACTCCCTAAACTAGAATAATAATAGACCTAATATAACTAGGTCATGGAAGGATATAGCCATGAATAATAAGAGAATTGTGACTATTTAGAATTTTAATAATTGCGATTGAAGAGTTTTTATTTATGATATAATCATTGGGAATCCTATTAGTACTATTTCCCATTAACCCTATGCTACATCCCTAGAGAAATTGGGATAGAGTGAGTGACTATTGAGTAGAGAAAGGGATCCCATGCCTTGAATTGTATAGGATAATTGGGAAATAATTTTGTATTGTGAAGGCTATAGGTATAAACATTGACTATAAAGTAGGAATCAGGCTATTAGAAAGGAATTGGAGTCATTCATAACAAAATTTTTCTCTTATAGATTCATTGTCTTCGCTTAGGGCTTCCCTCTATTGTAAAAATAAATGATGCAGTATGGGGTGTATGGATGGGCGAAAGATTCTTCTTTCGTTCATTGTCAATGGAAATTTCTAGGAACAAGTGCTTATGATTGGGCACATGATTTATTTAGGATTGATATTTATTTATTTATTACCTTTTGGTGTTTTTAGTACTATTTGCATGTGTACTTGCATGTGTACGTCTAAAATTAAATTTATGGTTACATTATGGATAAATTATTAATCATTATTCCATAGAGATGAAATATTTTTCCTACATGAATTAATCAATTAACAGTATGATGCTAATAAAATACATCAATTTCTCTTGAAATATTTATTGATAAGTGTTAGTGTAGCTAAGCTCTTGGAAAAATCAAAAATATGTTTTTTGACCATCTTCTCCTTTCAAAATCAGCATACATAGTTAATATTGATAATATTACTATCCCATTTGTAGAAATCCTATCAAATTTTTAGACTTTGTATAAATCACATTGTATTGATGCCTATAGCCTCTAGAAGGGCCTCTCACCTCCTCCCCTTAAGATGAAAAAGTTCCAAGTGTGAGTTTCATCTATTAGTTATTCTTTGAATCAATAGACACTAAAATATGTCAAGTGGATAGAAAAAATTCTAAAGGTTCAATTCACACCAAGAAGTCACGTTGCATGCCTCTTTGCTTAGCTAATCATGGCTTGATCAGGAAACTCATAGACATTTGGACTTATGTTCTCTAAATGGGTTTATGGGTTGGTAAAAGGTAGCATTCCCTTATAAAATGCAATATTTCTCTTTCCTTATAGAGAAATTAATTATTTTCCTTCATATCTAAGTATAAAAATGATAGGGGTATAATATTATATAGTGGTTCATACTTCTATGCATATCAAGGTATGTATTTAAATTATTGGATCCTTGATTTCAATCCTAAAACCAATATTTCATCTATAGTTCCTACCTTGGTGAAACTTGGCCACCTTCCCCTACACTATTAGAATGAGGAAACATATAGAAACAATGGTAATAAATTAGTTAAATGCATTGATGTTTCTAAGCCATGACATGGCCTCTTGACAGTTGCTTATATATTTTTCAAGGAGGATCTAGACAATGGTATACAAGATGTAGTGCAACTCATGTTAGACAATTAGAAATTTATCTAGTGAGTGGATTATGATAATTTTCCTTCTAAATGCAAGGTATGCCATGAGTATGGCCACTTTAAAAATGACTACCTCAAATTTATTTCATTTCAAAGTAAAAATATTAAGCATGAAGATTAGTTCCAACAACCAAAGAAGAAGAAGGTCAATTCCAATCAAGAATCCACACAAATTTTCCCCTATTCACACTGTACAAGATCCATATATTTATAAACCCATTATGTGTTTTCTTTCACATTCAACCAAAAATTAAGGAAAAATCCACTCCTCAACCAATAGATACAAATTAGTTGTTCATATGAATAATCCTTATCCTACCATGTTGTTTGAACCCTTAATAATCAAGATAGGAATATCCTATGATATGCACCCTAGGAATATGTCCCTAATCCAATCCCCTATATTTTCATGTTGGAGCATGGGAAGGAATAATCAACATAGTTGAATAGATGTGACAAATAGAGATATTGGATAGATTCCGTAGCTGACCCAACCATTAAGTAAGTCAGCCGACTGAAAAAGCTAGTTAGAGAATTAAGTTGTTGTAACTTTTGGAGTCTAGTATAAATATCCATGTATTAGATAACATTAGAGACATTTTTAGGTATAAAATGGATCTCAAAATGAAAACGTACAACCAAAATAAAATTTTAAAGAACCAATAATATTTAAGATGATGATGTCAAACATGGTGGATAATTCACCATTTTTTGAATAAAAAAGTAAAAAGACAAAAAATAAAAATAAAAATAAATAAACTACCTTTTCAACTCTTATTTTCAACTTATCTCCCCATGGTTTTTGTTATGGACTTGACCTATTAGAATAAAAAAATGATTGAAATATGAAACAATATTTCTAGAAACACAAAAATATCACACGAATTCAGACAAGATACAAATATATATTATTATTCAAAAGAAAAATACAATCCTCAGTTGCCTCTTCGTGGGGAAGCCTCCAACAGAGAAGATCCCAATTACAATAAAATGAAATGCCTCTTTCCTTTCTATCTGAGACTATTTATGCTTTATACCATCCAAAACCGTAATTAGTAGTTGTCCCTTGAATAATATGGGTAAACCACCTTATTTATTAACAATGACACATTTATAACTAATTGTGGTCCCTTTTCTATAATGAGGGCCAACCACTTATACTTATTATTAGTGTGGATAACCGCTTACTATCTTTATTGATTCAACTAACTAACTATGACTCTAAAAATACCCCTTGGGCTTAATATATAAATAAATGGGTTAGGGTTGGACCATAACATGACATTCCCCATATAAATTAGCCTTGTCCTCAACGTTGAAGTTGTGGAAACTGCTGAAGAATAGTGGTTGTTTCTCATGTCACATATTTTGCTGAGGTGTATTTCCACGTGATGATGACTTACTTGATCGTTCAAACTTGAAGATGTACTTCACGAGTATCAAGGACTTGTTTGGACTAGATTCAAAGTGAACCTTATCCAATTCTGGCAGACTTGTTTGATCCTTGCAATTATTCCCAACAACTTTCTTGAGCCATGATACATGGAAGACTGGGTGGATTTTGGAAGTAGTCAAGAGGGCCAGTTTTTAAGTGACTTTCGTAGACGTTGAAGTACTTGATAAGGCCCATAGAATTTTTAGGCTAGTTTCTTGCAACCCTTTTCTTTTGTGAGAGGTTTGTATATAAAGTTTGAGTTATAGGAACACCTAGTCGCCTACTTAAAATGAAGTTTATGAATGGTGTTGGTAGGCCTGTTACTTCATTTTATTATGAGCTTCACGTAGATTATCATTGAGAATAGTGATCATGGAAACACAGTTCTATAGGATCTGATAAATTCTTATACTTTGGAAGATTTAGCGATATAAGAAGCTCATGAATGTGGGAGTTGGCGATACACTTCTTCATATGGCATTAACTTGGTGGCTTCATGATAGTTAGTATTATACCAACATTCAACTAAACTCAACCACATTATCCATTGATGTTACTTGTCTAAAGCGAAGAACCAAAAATTGGTCTCCAAACATTTGTTGACTACTTTTGTTTTACCATTGGTTTGGGGATGATAAGTTGTACTCAGTTGTAGTTGTGTTCCTTGTAGCTTGAAAAGTTTGTCCAAAAAAATCTTGGTGAAATTGGTGTCTCGATTAGACAAAATGGAAGTCAACATTCCATGTAGTTTGAATATTTGGTTCATGAAAACCTTAGCCACCAATGTTGGACTAATTGGTGTGGTAGACCACAAAAATGAGCATATTTGGAAAGTCTATTAACAACCAACATGATGACTGACTTGTTTCCTGACTTTGGAAGACCTATAATGGAATACATGGAAACATCTATCCATATAGAGGTAGGAAGTTCCAAGTGTTGTAAGGTACCTAGTAGCTTGATCATTTCCCCTTTGTTTCATTCTCATACTTCAAATTTAGTAAGAATTTCATGCTTCGTGCCAGTTCAAAAGAAAGAATGTCATGCTTGTGCGTACATCTTCTAAAACCTTGAATGTCTTGCAACTGGAGAGGAGTGCAAATCTTCCAAGATTCTGGTTTTGATGGTGGAGGTTTGGGATAGCACAAACCAATCCTTCTAGTGAAGAACCTCATCCTTCTAAGAGTAATCCTCTGAGGAATTAGGATCTGCTCATAATCTATTAATGAGCTCAGACAAAGAGGGTTGGGAGAACCATTCATGATGGGCTACTTTAATCCAATATAGTATGGGTAGAGACATGGATAACCGGATGCCCTCTTCCTCAAATTGGTTTGATAAGGCTCTCATTATTACATTGTCATGCCCCTTCATATAAATTATCTCATAATCATATCCAAAATTTTTGTAAGCCATTTATTCTATTGTGGCGATGATACATGCTACTTTAGGAAATATTTTAGGATATGATGGTTAGTGTGGATTTGGAAATGATGCATCAACAAGTATGGTCGCCAAGTGTCTACTACATGTAAGATGACCATCATTTGTTTCTCACATGTATATTGACCTATATGTTTTCCACTGAGTTGTTGGCTAGTTAAATTCAATAGTCTACCTTCCTGCATTAATACTACACCAATGCCCATGCCTAAAGCACCAAATTCAATCATAAAAGCTTTTGTAAATTTTGGTAAGTCGAATACCAAAGTGGAGCACATGTCCTATTTGAGATCCAAGAAGGATTGGTGAGTTGCACCCATTCAAAAAAATGAAATTTTCTTGAGGAGATCAGTGTGGGTCGGGCAGTGCATCCACAATTGTTGGCAAATTTATGATAGTATCTAGTGATACTAAAGAATCCCCTCAAAATCATCTAGTTTTTTGTTTGGGGTCAATATTGAATTTCCTAAATATTTCTCGAATAAACCCTCACTCCTTCATGGCCCAGAATGTGTCCCAAATACTCTACTTCTTCCTTGCAAAAGGAACACTTGGATAGTTTGACAAATAATTTGTGAGATTGGAGCAGTTGCAATACTTGGTCAACAATCTGAAGGTGTGTGTCCCATGTTTTGTTGTATATGAGAATATCATAAAAAAGGACGAGGATGAATTTTCTAATATATGGTTTGAGAAGCTGGTACATAAGGCTTTGAAAAGTGGATGGAAAATTACAAAGACAAAATGGTATGACCAAGAATTCATAATGGCCTTCATGAATTCGAAAGTTTGTCTTGGGAATGTCAACTTCCTTAATCTGTATTTGGTGATAGCCCAAGTGGAGGTCCATCTTAGTAAAATTATTGGCACCATGCTGTTAATTAAGAAGACCATCAACTACTAGAATAGGAAAAGTTTCCTTGATAGTGAGCTTGCTAAGGGCCCTAAATTTGGGACACATGCACCATTCAACATATTTCCTTAAAACCACGACCACTCGATATGAATAAGGGTTGTTATTGGGATGAATAACACTCTCTTCGAGTAGTTCGTTGATGATTTTTTAAATTTTATCATTTTCTGTGAAAGGATATCGATAGAGGCATATATTTGGTGGTTGGGTTCTCGGGAGCAAAGGTATGCTATGATCATGTTGACCCATAGATGGTGGGAGTTCCTTATATTTGTCAAAGACCCATTGGTGGTGAACCAATACATGTTTCATATTGGGATGAATGTAAGGTGGATTGGATTTAATGGTATGTAGGGAATTGTATTGTGGTACTATCCCATGATGGCCCTTTTTAAAAATATTCTCCATTTGATGTGAGCTGATGATAATAGTAACACCTTCCTAGAGTCCCCATAATGTATGAGTGTGGTCGTTCTTCTTAAAGCTCATATATAACTCCTAGAATTCCATTGTGAGAGGGACCAATGTGGGAATCCATTAAACACCAAGGATGATATCACAATCGCCCATTTCAATGGAAAACATGCGGGTTTTAAGGTGACAATCCCCCATTTGAAGCTTAATATTTTCATAGTGTCCTTCAAATTTCATGGTCTCACCATCAGTGATAAGGAAATGGAAATCAGATATTGCCCTGATGAAACAATGAATGGCTTCTGCTACACTCTTTTGTACAAATTTATGCATGTTTCCACTATCAATCAACACCGCTACTGGTCAATGCTCAACCAAACCTTAGATTTTGAGAGTTTCGGGAGAAGAAATGTCAGCCAAGCAATGACATGATATAAACAACTCATGTGGAATAGTTGTAGTATCAGTGTCTGAGGCTTTTTTGGGTTCACCCTCTTCCTCCTCAGGAACTTGAGTGGATGGAGCTTCATCGACAGAGTTGTTATCAATAGTGTCAGTTTGAAAGAATTTTGGTTGCTTGCATTTATGTCTCAGGGAGTACTTGTCATCACAGTAGTAGAAGATGCCTTATTTCCTTCTTTTGGACATTTCTTCCAATGCCAATTTTTGAACTTGAAGTGTTTGGGTGGGGCCCGAAGATGGGGTGGGACATTCCCATGTGATGAAAGTGGGGTGATTGGATTGGGAATTTAAAGTGACTTCTATGTCTAATACCTTGTTGCATGCTTCCAATCAAGTAGGTGGTGATGCATTCAGACATGGGCTTGGTTGGATTCCTTTAGGCCACTGATGAATGGTTACAAGTAAAAGGAATCTACTAGTCCTTCAGTCCATATGGAAAATTATTTAAAGGTTGCAATGTAGTCTCATACTATACCAATTTTCCTGAGCTTAGTGAGATGACCCAGAAAGTGAGTCTCCCGATCAAAGCGGTCACAAAGGGATTTTGAGAACATGTTCCATCTTGGCCTACCTCGATAGAATTTATCATGCCACTTCCACCACTGTCATCACTCTTGGTAGATGTAAAGAGCTTCCGCATATAGTTTAGTGTGATCATCTGAGATATTACTAAGCTGGAAATATTGTTGCATTTGTGCCACCCATACTATCAGGTTAGAGCAATCAAATTTGTACATGTCCAACTTGGATATCCGGTGGCTCGAATATTAGTGACCTCCATGAAAATGAATGTGATGGTTGGATTCTCCTTCTATATGTACATCAACATTGTCATCTTCCCCCATGGTTTCGCAAGTATTTCTCACAGCTTGAAATACTACTATGAATTTTTCTTCAAAGGCCTGCCTGGAATTCATTTATTTTTTTCTTAAGGCCTTCAATTTTAGGCATCACCGTTACTTGATACCTAGTACCATACATACACTAGTCCTTGTCGAATTTTGAGCTTACATAAGAGTAGTATGGTTGGAAAGAGGGAAAAATCAAGAGTTTAGTGATGTAGGTCACTTGAATTTTCTTTGGGAAATATTTGGTATTGCTTGAAAATTGGGGGCTTGCATGTGAATGGTACCACTGTGATCAAGTATATGATCATGGTACCATATATGATCAAGTTTCATGATCATGGTAGACAAGTATATGATCAAGTTTGTAGTTCTTGCATGCATGCTACCTCACATCCAGGGTTTAAAGACCTCAGAACATGTCTTTATCCTAAAAAAAATCTACTGGAATTGGAGATACAACTGGCCCTGGAAAGTGATCTAATACCATTTTTTATGAACTTAACATGCGAGAATAAGAAAATCCTAGAAATAAAAAACGATATTGGCAAAAACATAGAAATATCAAAATAATTGAGACAACCTACAAATATATTTTATTATTTAGAAGAACAATACAATGTTCAATTGCCTCTTTGAGGGGGAAGTAGATTAGAGCTCAATTACAATAAATCTTAATGCCTTTTCCCTTTCTATCTAAGACTACTTATAGCTTTATGACATCCAAAAATATAACTACTAGTGGTCCCTTGCATAATACATGTTAACCACTTTATCTATTAACTATGGCCCATTTATAACTAATTGTGCTCCCATTTCTATAATGTGGGTCAACCACTTAAAATTATTATAAATGTGGATAATTTCTTATGGGTTTTATTGAATCAACTAACTAACTATGACTCCGACAAGGAACCTTGGGCTTACTACATAAATAAATGGATTAGGGTTGGACCATAAAAATTTAAATCATGTTTCGAGCGCGAGAACTTGTTGGATTTATAATTTAATTATCCATCCAAGGAGTGCCTATGTTTCATACTTTCAATGGACCTTGCTACATGAAAAATGAGAAATACATGAAAAACGTGATTGCAATCATGTTTTTCATATATATATCTATATATATATATATATATATATAATATATAATATATATATATATATAGATTGTTGAAGGGTGCTTCAAATTATGCAACATGGGTACTCCTTAGATGGAGAACTAAATTTTGCATCCAACAGATGCTCTTTCTCAAAATTTGAGTAAAACCGTAGGGAGATAAGTTCAAGATATGAGTTGAAAAAATAGTTTTTTCTTTTTCCCTCAAAAATTTGATGATGTAATATAATCTTATTTTATTATTTCCACTATTAATTTATACTATTCATTAGGAGGCGCAGTTTATAACTCAAACTTTCTCTAATGGGAATGTAATCGTTATTGCGGATTTTTTGATATAATATAAAGGTACTTCTTCTTAGCTGACTACTGCTTCATTTTCTCTTCAATTTTTTTCTTCCATATATGTTTCATGTATATGTTTGTATAGTATGTTATTTTTGTACATGTCCACTAGAAACATATGTACATAGTTCCCTAGAGTATAATGTTGGTTCTAGTGCTCACAATACATGAAACTAAGTAGATCTAATAATACACACATAAATTTGAATTTTGGAAGAGATGTGAGAGTGCTTGGCTAGAAATATCAATAATTACCCAAAGAAATATGCATGTATAAAATTATGGTTATTAACATATGTGAGATCACAAATACTTATCAAAGCACTCAATAAATTCATTGAGTCAATCCTTGCAGGATTAAGGAAATATATGGAAAAACCATCTAATGTGGAAACACAATAGTGATGAGTGATAATGTTGAAAATTACCTACAAAGGGAGAAAACATATGCATGAGTAGGTTGAAAAGATGCTCAAACATTATTGTCAAGAAGAGGTAGTGGAAGGTTGCACTTTTGTTGACATAATTAAGCAAAATGCTTATGAGAAATTTGATGAAGGACTTTTGTGCACTAAAACTTCTTTATTACATGAATTCATCTTAGAAAATCAAATTGTCTATATAGATAAATAAAAAGCTGCACTAGAGGAATCAATGAGTTCTAACTAAAAGGAGAGACAGATTGACTAGGAGAAATTTCTAGAAGCTTGATATAAGGAAATTAAAGAAGGTCTAGACTATTTCTTAAACAATTAATGGTGTTAACGATCTACCTCTCACATATTTTTTTTTTTACAAACTTCATGATGTTATGTCCCGATGAGGCTTTGAAGTTTTCTGAAAGTGCCCTAATTTGTCGGTTCAATGGTTTTTGGCTGTGACTAACAGCTCTCCACAATTGGATCTCCGAGGTATGGAAGCCTGTAATTTCTGATGACATTAATATCTACCCCTGTGCTAGGGGTTTCTTTATAGTAGATTTTGAAAATCCTGAAAGCAGACAATGTATTATGGATTCCGGCCCTTGGTTTTGGGATAAATCAGGCTTATTCATGAAGCCATGGAACCCATCATTCGATCCCTCAACAGCAGTGATAACCTCAGCACCAGTTTGGGTGAGATTGCCAAGCCTACCCTTGCATATCTGGAATCTCTCCTCGCTAAAAGCCATTGGAAATGCAATTGGGAAATTTTACTGCAGGTGTCCAGAAACAGAGGAATATGCCAGAACCACCTATGCACGCATTTGTGTGGAAATGGACTTCAGTGCTGGATTCCCAGCGGAAATAAACCTAACAAGTAAAGATTATGTGTGGAACCAGAAACTCGATTATGAAAGTGTCCTCTTCCGATGTCGATCCTGCTTTGAGACAGGCCATCTAGCCAAAAATTGCCCAAAAGCCTCCCAGAAAAATCCTGGTAAAAAAAGCCACTACAGATCTACTTGGTGGGAAGGAGCACAAAAAGAACACTACACTGTCATCAAAGAAGAATACTCTAGAGAAAACTCTGAATCACAAGAAATTGGGCAAGACAGAAACAACTCTCAAGACAAGCATGGAGAAAGCCCTGCCCAACAACAAAAAAGTGCAGTCGACAACCCCTCAAGTGTCAATAGTTATGAGGATTCGATTATCGTGCAAAATAAATCTTCATTTGACAACAAAGTAGATCTCCTAGACCAAACCTCTTCTCCGACTATCTTCAAAAGGACGAACACAATTGATCGCGAAGCTAAGACACCATTGTTTCAAGAACCAGAAGAGATGAAGGAGATGCAAGATAAAGGAAGTTGGAAGACCGTAGAGAAAAAAAAGAGAGCTACAACGCCAATCTCGCCAAGAAATACAAGGAGCCAAACAATTAAAAATTAAAAATATTATAGGTCCGATAGACCAATTTGGTCTAAGTGGACGGTAACCACCATCATCATCATCATCAATACTTGTGTGTCCCCCATATTTTTATTGTTGTTCCCTTACATTATTATTGTTATCTAGGATCTAATTATATTGTGACCCCTTAGACTCCTATAGATACAAAGGAGGTCATGTCATTTGTATCATTGAAGAGCTTTTTATTTATGTAATGTAAAGGAGGTTTCCCCCTCGAATAGGATAAATTTTAAGTCATTGATCTATTTATTATATGAGCTAGTTGCATAACATTTGGTATCAGAGCTTTGGATTCTATGGTTAAACTACTTCAAACAGGTCATCATTTAATTTTTGCTATAACTTTGTTTCTACGAAGTTTGAGAAGTTGAAATTGCAACCATGTGGAGTCCAAGTCATCGTTAATTTTTTATCAAAATTACATATCTTGGTTCATTATAGTTTCTAAGATATGGGCTAAGGAAGTTAGGGTTTTTTCATGATCCAGAATTCAATCTCAAAGAAGCGACTGAGGGAAAATCCTCGTAGAATTCTCTCCAAGCATTGGATTGGAATTTTGTAAGAAGTGACACAAACATAATGGACTCTAGATTATTTTGTATCAAATTCAAGGCCAAATTTGGAAACAATGACACATGGCATTATGTACAAGTTCAATCTACTAAACAATCCATAATCAAGTCATTGTGGGAGATTTGACATAACATTACCTTGAAGAATCCAATTGTGTTCGAAATTGTGGTGTTGGAAAGAAGACTTAGGGGGATACTATAAGAAGGAATTTTAAACCTTGGAGATCAAATATTTCAGATTTATAGTCATTTGAAAATCAAGCTACTAAAATAAAAGAAAGGTGTATATTGTTTTTTAAAAATTGCATAACTTTTGTTTGAAAAATCAGTTTGAAGTGATTAAAGAGGAATAGTGAAGCATATATATCATTATTTTATTCCAAAATGTCTCGAAACAAAAAATTGGATACACCTAGTAACCAACCAGATATCTCTTCTATGACACATGAAGAAGAGGAAGAAATGTAATATGATACATGAAATTTATGAAACCAAGTACAAAAAATTTCACTCTCACAAAAAGTAACAAAAAATGAATTGGAAGCCATGTTGAATGTTACAACAGATGGTATAAAAAGGGACATAGGAGTATTAAATTATGATCTAGAAACATACGTGGAACCAACGATGAATGTCAAGATAAAGGAGTTGAAGGAAGTTTTGGAAAAGTTGCTAGAACAAAGGCTTCCTAGGTGTTATATGGGATTTACGATTATGGATAAAACTATCCACCTTACGTCAGTGGCTAACTTATAAAAACATAGAGACAAGGAACACAATGCTTTTCCTTAAAGTAAATAGATGATGGAGTGAGGGCTACCTAGAATTTGTTGAACACTTTTCTCCTTCTTTAGCTTTGAAGCTTCAATTCCATCTTTGATTGCCACAATTAGAACCTTCACAGTTAGATAACACTAGACAAGAAACTATGAGATCTATGTAGTATCATCTAAGTACTTCATTCAATAGATCAACATGGTATTGAAATAACTGAAATAACAACATAACACATAGGAAAACAATGAATTTTTTCATTAATATAAATGGAAGGAGATTACAACCATAAGTAGCAGTTGATCTTGTAGAAGAGCTTGTCCAAGTTGTTGAATTTCCATTTCCTTGTCAAAATATGCACCTCCAATCACCCTAAATTCATGATATTATGACCACTCACTACAACAGCATAAGGGAAGAATCACTCTCCAAAAGCCAACCCCCAACCACATAGAAGTCTGGGAATATATAGAGAAGTAGGGCAAGTTGGGAGTTCTTATCTAGTTACTAATCTACGGTAAGAGATCCACCTTTGATGGAGGTATAGGATCAAAGGATAAGTGGTGAGAAAGAAAAAGTAGGGAAGGATACAATCCAAATGTTTTATCCAAGGTAAGTAATTGAAACAAATTCTCGAAACTCCTAAAAGGGGAAGCCTCTAGAATCTTGATCATTCTTCCAGATTTCTAGAACCAATGCAGGTAAAAATGAGAGCAACTTATTGGTGATCAATGTATCCCACAATGGACCAACCTGTAGGTGAATGCACCCCATTAGGCTTACAAGGAGAGTTGCGCATCAAACTAGATCAGGTGAAGCAGTTTAGGGATGAAACTATTGGGAGTGAAGGGAACATTCTTAGGGATTTGTGGAAGATGGTGACAAGGCGGAATAAGAGGTTGATTGATCCCATTAGGAGGTTCACTGACTGCGTGTGAAAAAGTGGCCTATAACACTAATGTGGACAAGATAATCCATGAAAATCATGATGAGGACAAAAGGAATATGAATTATGATTTTAGAGACTCTAATGTGGGGTTTAAGAACCACCATATTCCAAATATAGATATGAGGAATTTTGATGGAAATGATTCAATAACTTGGATATTATAGATGGAGCAATATTTTAATCGACATGATTTGCACCCCTCACGAAAGGTATGTATTGCATGTTTATATTTACAACCCAAATAGTATGTATGGTATAGATGGATTTTTTTCTCATAAACCACTTGTCACCCTGTCAATGTTTATAGAGGAAATGATAACACATTATGAAGATACAACGATAAACACCTTCTTTAGCCAAATCATAAATATAAAACAAAAAAGTTCAATGGTGGAGCACATTGAAGACTTCCAAAAGTTGAATATTAGGGTAACCAATATTCCAAAAGAGCATAGGATTGTTTCGTTCATAGGGACTTTAAAAGATAACATCCAACATGAGGTTCAACTTTGGGAACCTAATTCATTGGAGAAGGCATTCAGGGTGGCAAGAAACGTTGAAAGAAAAATTATGGAAATAAGGAAGTCTACCACTCACAACTATAATGATGGAACTGTTGTCATTCCTAGTCTTCCACAACCTACAAGGCTGACGCCACAATAATTATACGAAAAAAGACCAAAAGGGCTTTCTCACAGTTGTGATAGAAAATACACTAAAGTTCATAATTTTGGTGAAAAGAATTATTCTACATAGATTGTGAAGAGGAGGAAGAAAAGGAACAAGAAACGTCAAAATAGGAGGATATATACCAAGAACCAACCCCAAAGAAAGATGAAATGAATCTAACCATATCTTATAATGCATTGGTAGGAATTAGCACTCCTAAAATTCTCAAGGTAGAAGGATATATCAAGAAGAAAAATGTAATAGTGTTGATTGATTTGGGTAGTACCCATAATTTTATTCATTGTAAGATAGCCAAGGAATCGAATTTCTTCCTATATCTAGCACCAGAGTGTCAAGTGATGGTTGCAAATGTAGGAACTATAAATTTCTATGAAAAGTGTCATAATATCAAGCTAGCAATGGTAGAATATGTATTAAATATTACAATGCTTTCCATTCCAATGGGTGGTGTTGATGTTGTACTAGGCGTCCAATGCTTACAATCTTTAGGGATGATAGCTTTCAATTTTCAATAAATTTTCTTGATTTTTTTCTGGAAGGAAAGGAAGTTGAGTTAAGGGATATCATGAGAAAACCAGGAAAGATAATCAACTCTAATGGCGTGAAAAATATTTTGAAGAAATAAAAATGAGGTGTAATTGCACAATTATGCTCACTACTAGCTCAAACATCAAAATAATCTATTTTAATAGATCTCCAAAATGTCTTGGACAATCATTGCAAGGTGTTTGAGATTCCCAAAAGCCTCCCACCTATTTGTGATCATGATCATGTGATTCACTTGATGCTAGGAATTTTTCCTCCAAAAATGAGGCCTTACAGATATCCTTATGCCCAAAAGAGTGAAATTGAATGTATGCTTGCATAAATTCTATAGGCTAGTATAATTCAACCTAGTCAAAGTTGTTTCTCTACTCGAGTAGTGTTGTGCACAAGAAGGGTGGATCATGGCGTATGTGTCCAGATTATAAGTAGCTCAACAAGCTCACTATTAAAGATAATTTTTTAATTCTTATCACTAATGAATTGTTGGATGAATTATATGGAGCAATTTAGTTAAGCAAGTTGCATCTTCATTAAATATATCATTAAATTAGAATGAATACCGAAGAAATTCTTAAAACAACATTTAGAACTCATGAGAGTCATTATGATTTCTTTCTCATGTTTGTTCACCTCACTAATGCACCTTCGACATTTCAAGGTTTAATGGATTCCATTTTCAAATCCTTCCATAGAAAATTTGTGGTAGTAATTTTCAATGATATACTAATATACAACAAGTCTTGGAAGGATCATGTTCAACATGTTGAAAGGGTGCTCAAACTATTGGCAGAGAAACAATTATAAGAAAAAACCTCAAAATGTTTCTTTGTAGTATAGGAGGTGGAATGTTTGGGTCATATTGTATCTCAAAAGGGTATTAAGGTAGACCATAAGAAAAGTAAAACCATTAAGGAATGGAAAATCCCCACAACCATAAAGCATCTTCGATGATTTCTCGGGTTCACAGGGTGTTATCACAAGTTTGTTAACAATTATGGGAGAATTGTTGCGTCTCTAACATCATTACTAAAGAAGGATGTGTTTTCTGGCACTCCAAAAGAAATGGAGGCCTTTGAACATATTAAAGAGGAAATGTGCCAAGAACTGGTCTTAGCTATGATGAACTTCACAAAATTTTTATTTTGGAATGTGATTCTTTAGGAAATGGAATTGTTGTTGTTTTAATGCAAGAAGGAAGACCCACTGATTTTGATATTCGTCCAATAAAAGGAAAGAATTTTCACAAAACTATTTATGAGAAGAAAATTTTGGCAATAATACATGCACTAAAGCAATGGTGACCTTACCTAATGGGAATACACTTCAAGGTAAAAACAGGTCATGATAGTCTTAAATAATTTTTCAAACAAAGATTATCTTTAGAAGAGTAGCAAAAGTGGGTGACAAATATGTTGGGTTATGACTTTGAAATCGTCTACAAAAATGGGAATCAAAATATTGTTGTAGATGCACTCTCAAGAAATGATGACGATGTGGAAGATTTACTTTGTGCCATTTCTATTATCCAACCTGAGTGGATAACTGAAGCAAGTGATGAATGGAAGAATGATGAAGAGGTGTGGTAACTCATTCAAAAGTTATAGCAAGATCCCAGTACATCTAATACATTTATCTGGAAAAATTATTAAGTATGGTAGAAATATCTCTTATATCTTTGTAAGAATTCCCAACTCAAACAAAATATTCTTTTGGAATTGCACACCTCTCCCTTAGGAGGGTACTCAAGATTTTTAAAATCATACCATTGGGTAAAGAAGGATTCTTTTTTGGGATATCTTTAAATATGATGTTAAAAAGTTCATGATAGAATGTTTGGTTTTCGAACAAAATAAAGTTGATACAATTAAGACCCCAGGTCTGTTACAGCCTTTAGCCATTCCAAGTTAGTGTTTGGAGGAGGTACCAATGGATTTTATCATAGGTTCATGCAAGTATGTAGGAAAGAGTCGCATCATGGTGGTAGTTGATGGACTTACCAATTATGCAGACATTTGTGCATTATCTAATCCTTTTATATATAGTACAATTTCAATTGCATTTATGGAAATAATTAAAAATCTTCATGGAAATCCAAAGATTATAGTAAGTGACAGAGATCCCATTTTAACTGGAAATTTTTGGATGGAAGTATTTTATTGTCTTGTTACTCAATTAGCTCATGGCTCATTTTATCATCCTCAATATAATGAGAAAACTAATATGGTGAACAAATTTTTGGAATGATATCTTCATTTCTTTGTATCTGATAAACAAGCACAATGGGTTAAGTGGTTACCTCTATATGAATGATGGTATAACACTTCCTTCCATACTATAGAAAAAATGACCCCATTTATGGAACTTTACGGATATCATCCACCATCCATCATATCATCTTTAAGAGGAAATTATAAGGTTGAAGTAGTGGAAGATCACATCAAACATCAAACACAATTTCTCCAACTCTTAAAGAATAATGTCACCCTCGCACAAAATTGAATGAAACAACAAGCATATCAACATTACAGTGGAAGGTGTTTTGATGTAGGTGACTGGGCATTTTTATGTCTACAACCATACAAACAAATGTCTCTCAAGCAAGCTAAGAAGGATAATAAAATATCACCCAAGTACTATGGTCCTTACAAGGTGTTGCGAAATATTGGTACTATGGCATACAAATTGGAGATACATTCATCTTCCTAATTACACCCAATTTTCCATGTTCCATTCTTAAAGATGGTTATAGGTGACAAGATTCCAGTTCAAACATTTTTTCCAGAACTGGACAAAGAAGTAAAAATCATATTTGAGCCTGAAGAAGTCATTGAAACAAGAAGCTAACAACTACGAAATCGATCAATTTCAGAGTATCTCATTAAGTGGAAGAACTTACCCACTGAAGATTCCACATGGGAGGATGATAAGCTTATACAGAATCATCTAGAACTACACAAGCATTGAGGAAAACACTTTTCAAAAGGAGAGGGGCATGTTAGGTCCCTATAATATTAGCATGTCCCCCCTATTGTTATTGTTGTGCCCTTACATTATTATTGTTACGTAGGATCTAATTATGTTGTGACCCCTTAGACTCCTATATATACAAAAGAGGTATTGTCATTTGTATCATCAAAGAATTGTTCATTTATATAATATAAAGGAGGTTTTCCCCTCAAAGCACATAAATTTAAAGTCATTGATCTATATTTTCTATGAGTTGGTTGCATAACACATGCAAAATTTACTGAATTCTCATTCTTTTAGGTGTCGCATCGAAATATGGTTTTCACGTTAACTTTGAAAAGTGGTCATGCAACATCACCCTTATTTTGCGTGGCATATTTTTGACACTTTAAATCTTCTTATTTATTGATCTAAGAGACTCCATGAAACCTAAAAATTGTAAGTGCTCAAAACTTGATAGAAATAGTGCCAATTCATAGGGCTTAGCAAGGCATTTCTAGCTACATGAATGACACCTCAAAATGAGATCATATGAAAAAGTTATGGCTAGTCAAATTTCTTATCAAGTTGGAAAAAATTCAAAGTCAAGGAATAACTTTGTTGTCCATACTACTGAAATTAGTAGGCTAACATGGAAACTTGTAGATGTGCCATGTGTCATGCACATATGGATTTTTTGGCACAAGTTGGAACGATTAGAATGTACCACGTCTCACATCCAAATGCACCACATTGCATCTCTAGAACATGCCATGTATCACCCTCCTTCCCATCCACATGGTAGTCCAATCAACAATTATGAGGACCAATTTAGGGTGACCACATGGTAGCACGTCATTGGCCCATCAAACTTGGTGTATTGTAAATTTTTGTTTGGATTTTCGTTGGGATTTGTTTTAATGTCAGGTGGCTTTAAATATATATGAAACAAATATATATAGATATATATATAAAATCAAACCAAGCGTTTAACACTAAAATTACGGGCCCATGGGCTTTTACCCCAAAACCCCCAAACCACTAATGACTTAAAAATAGTGTGTCAGTCGTATGAGCCAACGATTCCCTTTGAGCATTACATACCCAAAGTATATATAGCATGTCATTCAACCTTAAGGTAGAGGGTTATGTATGGGAGCGTGAGAAGAGCATCAGGTGGTCCAGCTAGGAACCTATACCTAGAGTGAGTAAAATTTTTGAAGAATATTAAAAGGGAATATTTTACAACAATATTTATACAATATTCTATTGTTGTGGCATAGATTCCAATGCAAAGATTCTCAAAGGGGTCTTGTAGTCATGGTGACAGAACCATATGAAATTTATAGTTATTTTTCATGAATTTTCGAGCTACGTCCATTGGTGCAATTAGAATATGGATCTAAGAATCAGATATTAGGGCTAATGGTAGAAGCCCATGGTGTCATTAATGCTTGGCATAGATTTTGAGACAAATATGCATCTTTCAGAAGCTAGACAGGCTTAGTATCAAAAGTTTTAGAATGATGAGACATAGCTTTTGGTGCTATGTTCGATGTGTTTTGAGCATCTGATGGATTGTTTTGGCACCAAAACCAATGTAAGTCTCATGCATTACTGAATTTTTCCTTTTTAAATTTTTTAAAAGGAACAACATGTATTTGAAGATATGCTTGAGTCTAAATAACAGATCGAAAGAGGATCTTTGACAATTTATGTGAGAGACTAGTCCCTTTGAAATGAATAAATGGATAACCATTTATGTCACTTTCTTGTGAGGATTGATTCCTTTTGTATTGTCGAAGGAGAACATCTCTTTGTACAAGAGACATTGCCAAATGAGTGAGAATTAATTCCTTATATTGATAGAGAAGATCCTTATCAAAGAGTATCCAATAAAATGGCTATGTAGTTTAGTAGAGCCTGAATATGTAGCTCACGCATTATGGGTGAACTCCATTGTCATGTTTGAGTGCATTTTATCCACATTGTCCTTTTTTCATGGGTTTCTTGTTCTTGTGTGCTGCACTGAAGGTTATTTGGTGCTCTTTATGCAATCCATTTTAAATTCATTGAAGAAAAGATCCAAGATCATTTATTAAGTATGAACTTTTATTTTTTTCGAATGTAGGTTTTTTAACTATTTATCAAATACTCTTCATTTTTTTCCTCAAATGTTATTTTTTTGTGCTTTTCAAGTTTGTATTTTTTGTTTTCTTCAAAAGTTTTTTTGTAAACAATTTTTCAGTTTTTTCTCAACGTTAAAAAACAAAGAACATGTTATATTTTTAACTTAATTTTTTGATATATTTATGTATCATTAATTAATTTAAGATGCCATATTTTTTAATTAACTATAAAAACATCGGTTAACATTTTTTTTATCTCCACTTCAATAACAACAAATAATTGTCACTAAAAAAATAATTATAACATTTGACCAAAAATACACATTTTGAATATAGACAATAATTTTAAAAAAAAACTTTTTCGCTATCTTTTGGCTAAAATTAAATGTCAAATAATGAATATTTATGGGAAAAACTACACAAAAAAGACATTTTTTAATAGAAATTTTTATTTTTTATTTTTTATGAATTTTATGTCAAGAGATGATAATATTTAAAGTTTTATTTCATAAATATAATCATCCATGTAAAAGTTAATGTAAAAATAACATTAAAAAATATTAATTACAAAATAATAATAAATGAACATTTAATATTTTTATTTTGTGGGGTAAATATCAGTTTACCTTCTAAATTGGAATGTACATAGAAGTACTAGATACCTTAGGTTGGTGTTTCATTGGGGAGACAAGACTATAGCCAAAAGTGCACAATTTGGAGAGAGGAATACGATAACAAAATATTAAAAAGACAATAAGGACGAGATATGAACTAAAAAATCGGGCACATAGGCCATTTGAACAAATTGTAAGATCAAAAAGTAGAATAATTAGGGACATATTATAAGCTATTAATATGGATAAAAGTCTATGGTGACAACCTAAATAGGGTATTCATTGTTGTTGAGGATGCTTCCTACGAGAGGAAGAATAGTTAGGCTATACTCAATTCGATCTGTGAATTAGTTTAGGTCTTGCAAGTGATGATGTATATGCTCTAAAGAATTTAGGATGTCTACTCTATATTAAAACTAGTCCATCAAAATTCACCCAAGGAGCAACTTCATGTTCTAGAATAAGTTCATGGTTTACATGTACTGTTTGAAGAAATTGTAGGTGTATCCAATGTCCAACACCCAATCAACCATTTTAGAGAGAACCTTAGTGTATAAAAGCTACTATCATGCAAAGGATCCCTTGCATTACATGTGGCCTATCACTTTGTAGATGGGACTCATGGTGAGATCATGAGAATTATCAGCTCTTTTGTCCAAGTCATGGTGGGTATGAGAGTGACCCCGAGAAGCCCAATCTTGATTATAATTTTCCCCTCGATGGAAACATGCACAGTGTTGGTGAATGTTGAAGGAAGGGATGAGGACAAAGGAACAAGATTTCAGGGGGGAAAGGGGGGAAAATGGCAAACCCGGTGAGAGGATCCACGTGAGGAGGGAAAGTATTTAGGTGGTGGGAAGTAAGATAAATATGAGGTTGTAGAGAGATGGAAGTAGGTGACATACCAAAGAGAGGAAGAATGAGATCATAAGGACTTAAAAGGGAAGACATAAAGCCTTTCAAATAATCTAGCTAGAGAAGGCATGAGACAATAGGAAATGTACCAAAAAAGTGCAGTGCTTAGTGAGTTGGATGAGAGATGTGAGAAGATCATCCAATGGTGAAGATGACTAAAGAAGTACTAGTGAAATGAATAAAATCATGAATAGATTCAAGGAAAGGAGTGGGATGCAAACCAAATATAACTAAGAATCACATTGAGGAGTTCCAACAACCCAAAGGATTATCTACAGTCGTGCATAGGGAACTTGAATCAGAAGTTGTTGTGTGTGCAACAATTCAACTTAGAGAAAGAAACAACAATTCCATACTAATATGATAGTTTTTCAAATGGAAATTGTAGACACTCTATATGTAAGTATAGGTGCAAAGGGGAGATGTCTGAGATACATCAAAGGGAGAATAAACACCACAGAAGCTAGGATTTAATAGGCCTAGCATGGTGGTAGAAAACCAATGTTGTTGGTATAGTCAAACATGAGATTAAGTGATATTGCATGGGTTTGGATGGGCCATAGTGTCACTATGTGGAGAGTCATACATAATTGGTTATGGGGGCATGCTTCCACATCCCCTAGCCAGTTGGCCGGGTAGGATGGTGGCAACCTGCACCCTACCCCCCCACTATTGCAATATAGGCACCCCATCTAGTATAAATGTTTTCTACTTCATAAGCTCCAAAAATTTTAATTTGAGAGGAGGCCCCTTAGAAAGGCTCAAGCTAGAAGAGAGAGTTTCTAGAGATTCCATGCATCCATGACTAGCTAATAAATATAGGACTATGTTTCCAATCCATCGACTGTGAGCTTGGATACCAAATGGGGTTTAGGTCAAAATAGATGCGGCCTTGTATATGAGTGATTTGAGACACCAATGTATAAAAATTTTATGGATGTGGGTGCCATTATAAAACTTGTAGATCATCTCTATGATAAAATAAGAATCACTCTATAAAAAAAAATTGTATAGCGATGTGATTGAGAAATTTCCAACCTAGTGATTAGGCTAATGAGTTCAACTGCTTTTTTCTTGTCACTTCACAAGGAGCTTGAGTATATTCATAATGGAATGTTGTTATGGTATTTGACAATACCTCTGAATCTAGCTGGACATGGATTCCCCTTCAAAGAACCATCAAAATAAGTTTAAGGATGGTAAGGGGGGTCCATACAAATGGAATAGTCGGTGGAGGAGGACGGGTGGTGGAATAGATGCCAATGGAGAAGGATTTGGGTATTATAACCATGATCTTACTAGTAAAATAGTGACTAAGAGAAGGAAAGAATTTATTTGCTGATTTTGGTTAGAGTTGTGTTCCAAAGAGAGTTAGTGGACAAAAGGGATCCTTAAAAATTTTCTCATGTTATGTTCTTTCTAGACTTCCCAAAGAATGAAAGAAATTATAGCATCCATATGAGATTGAGAATTGGATTAGCGCGGTTGTAGTTTCATCATTTATCTATAGTATTTTGAAAAATAAAGGGGTATATGTCAGAGTGAGAAGGGAATCCTAAATATGTTCTCAGAGGGAGTTGGTTAGGGTGAAACTATTGAATAGATGCTCCAAATTTTTTTAATGAAGAAGCCATAGTGGGCATATGGAAAGACGTTGATAATTCCAGTTTAGAATATTGTTCGATGTTAATGTTTTTTTTTAAACAAAATCCAAAGAGAAAGGGATATTTTTGGTTAAGTGTGCTAATTCCATATTTTAACCCATACCTCCCCTCTTAGTAGGTCATGATTACCTATTGAAGAATTGTAAGACTCCTATATGGTGAAATTTTCTTTTGTAGAGTAACCCTATTGAATATTACCTAGTTGAACTAAAATGGGGATTAACATCTAATGGATATTTTCCCATAATTTTTGTCATTAACCATTGGCTGATTTAGGATGCCTAAATGCCAGTGGTAATGAATAATGTCATTGTTGGTTGGGCTCAATCATTTTAAGATGCATGTTTTATTTGACCCTAGGAGGTCATGCACTCTATCATATGGGTTATCTTTTGGTTTTCACAAAACTTTGCAGATTGTTGTCCGGAGTCCTTAGAATATAGCATCGTGTAGCCATCCTTAATTTCCTAGAAGTAATTTTGTTGCATAAAGTGCATACCTTTCTTGGCTAGATACCATATGGATGAGCTTGGATCCATGGAGTGAATGATCCAAGATCTTTGGCTTATAGATGTACTAAAGAATCACATGAAGAATTTGTAGCTTAACCATAGAAATTTAAAGTGCACATGAGAGAAGAAAAATAAGAAACACATGACGAATAAGAACAAGAGAAGAAGCTTGATAACGGAGTTCGTCCAACTTGGACTGCATCTCTGGGCCCTGCTCGATCAATGGGGAGCCCTTCATTCATTAAATGGAATGAGAAAGAAGAATACAATCATCAATTAGAAAAAAGGAGTCTTATACCTCCATTTTGGAAAATGAATGAGAAATGGAGAGCTCTATTATAGAAAATAGCATCACCATTGGATTCCTGTCACTGAGAGGTGCAAAATCGATATAAAACTTATCCAATTCTGACATCGGACCAAAAATGACACCCTGGAAATTGAGCTTAGGTAAGGTTCTGCCATCTGTTCTCAGCTGCTCAGGGTTCTGCCACCTGGTTCTCGAAATTCATGTCCTCTCTCCTCCCCCTGTGCACTGACAAAAAATGTGTTTTATATAACTGCATGGGTGGAGTTACCAAACTAGCCGTTTGGCATAGTGGCAAAGTTAGAAAGTGGTTAGGGAGGGGTTGGGTGGTCAAACCCCGTCCCTCCCTTTTTTACACGATATATGATATATATAAAAGTGGTGGTTAAAACAACATGTATATCGGGAGGCCAGTCTGCTAGTCCCGGTGGCCCGCTCCCCCATCTCCCATGGTGCTTGTGTATATGGAGTGAGGTGGCAGAGCGACGAGGTTGGCAGCTCGTACCCGCACCGTAACCATGTTTTAAATATCGTGTGGAGGATCCCAGGGTGGCGGGGTCATGGCCAACCATGCCACCAAATATATATTTGCAGTTATATTGTGTGGAAGGGTTGGCGGGGTTGGTGGCCCGCCACCCAACATATATATATTTTTTAATTTTCTTAATAACAAAGACACATTTTTAAAATACCCATTTTAAGGCTGAATGAGATGATTTATCTAGGCCACAAATTCACCCAGAATCTGGCCCAGGTTGGCCAGAATTAGGGATCGGGTTTGGGCAAAATTTTTCGTCCTTTAAGCCTGCCACATGGGCAAATCAACCCAAAACTTTGAATGCTTCTATCTCCTTCATTCAAACTTACATTGGAGCACTATTCACACCATTAGAATTAGGGTGACGAGCACTTCGATCTGATGTCAATACAGTTTCCTTTTTGCCACTTTGAATTTTGATCCTTTTTCATGCCCCTAGTGTCTTGAGATCCACCTACATCAATCCTCCCCACTAAGGAGATTTTGGTCCTCCAAAAGAATTTAGACTTAGCACGCTACTTCAATACACACTTTCAATCATCTGCAAGCGAAACTAGTACATTTTGCAATGATGCAAACCACACATGACTCAACACCCCTTCCTTGCCAAGATTTCATAACACACACTCATTGGCCAAGGATTACATAAAAAGTAATTAATGCCTCAAATACTAATAAGAAAAGGCCAAAATATCATCGTTGCATCTTGAAGTGGTGGAAACGCACCATCATTTTTACGTTTACTTGCAATGTATGATTTACAATGGTGGCCATAACAAGCTACTATCCCTAGAATAACCAACTTAATAAAGCAGACCACCATGAATGCGGTGGATTCATTTGTTGAACATGTTCACCTTTCGGCTGCTTTAGAGATGTTTCCAAAGAATGGAGCATCGGACATGTGGTTTTTTGGTGTCCCTCTTTGTTGCAATGACGACAACAATTCTTTTTCCTCCAAACTTTTGGGGCTGCCTTACAGTGCTTTCCCCTGGTGTTCCTTCGGTAAGTGTTCATGGAGCCCTCACTATCACTAGACTATGAAGAAGGGATTTCATCATCTGTCGTTGGTGGATTACTAGCTAAATTGTAGTTTCCCCCATTCCATTTCTAGCGTATCCGAGTCCTACATGATGTGGCAACTCCATAACTTCGATGGGGTTTATGATTCCTTAGCCTTTGATGCCGAGGCCCTTTCCCTAATTCCCCATTTTTTTTAATAGTTTGGACTCGATCCCTGTAGTATGTCCTTAAAAAGTAGCAAATTCACCATCATGAAAATCATATTAGATCTGAGAATCACTTTTTACCTCTAGATAGATATGTTGCATATTTTCCAAGGTCTCATTCTTGGCTTGCAACTGCCGTAGTAATCTTTGTTTTTCTTCCCTTGCCTCCTGTAGAATCCTCCTTAGCTCAACATTCTCTGCTTGGATGTGGTGGTAGATATCCTCAAGTTCTTAGAGTCCTACTGCCCTTTTCATTATGTTGGTTGCAATCGTTGATTCATTGCTAGAATCAGACCCCAAATCTATGGGTCCTTCTTCCACAATCCCAAGGGCTACAAACTTCGTCTCATCGCTGGAATCAGAACGCAAGTCAATGGGCCTACCTTGTGAAAATTCTATAGCTGTGACATTCTCATCTACCTCTGACTCAGAATCTTGGCTTTGTTGTACAGTGTTGATGGCCTTCTACCTCCCCTTTCTGTCAATCCTTTCAGGTCTCAGATCAGGGTGCAACTTCTAGCAATTCTTTTCATCATATCCCTCTTCCTCATAATGTATGCAAGAGGGCTTTTCACCCCTTCTCTTAGCTTCCGCAGTTCAATTTGATTGATCATCTTGTCCATATGTTCCCTTGTTTTCCATATGAATGACATTTACACTGGCTGAGTAAATGGTAGTGGGTTCAAACAATAATAAGGAATGTGAAATGTAACTATGTAATGATCCAATATACTTAGTTACTACCTCAAGTGAGTCAGGTGCAACGCCCAAATTAAGTGCTTGTTTTATAAACTCCTCGGTAAAGATTTGAACATCCTAACCTCTACCCTGCCTTAAGTATTGCCACTCCATTAAGGCTTTTTGCTTATAACCCAAGGGATAAAATTGTTCTTTTAATGCAGAATTGAAACTATGCCATGAGGAAAGAATATTACCCACACTCTTATTGCTTCACAATTTTCTCTCCCAGTAGATGAGAGTGGTGCCACTCAGCTGAAGAGAGGCCAACTGAATCTTTGCCTCATCCTCTGCAATCTTCTGAATCGTGCAGTAGATCTCAATCTGCCTAATCCAGTTATTAAGCTTCTCTGCATTTTTTTCACTATTATACATGGGAAGATCAAATTTAATTTAAATAAAGGATTCTTATGTGCATCCCTTGAATTTCTATGATGATGGTGATGGGAGGAAGAGGAGCTTTCACTCGTGGAAGGAGAAGGAGGTGGATCTCCTCCATCATCTCCATGCACTGAACCTTGTCCTTCTGGAGCTTTTTTCTTTGCACTCTCAAGTTTTTCAAGTCTTGAGAACAACTTCTCAACACGATCTGCCATCGTGTATAAAGTCTTGTAGAAGTTTACGTCCTCTTCATAACGAGCCTCTTCATCTGCCATCTTTCTCCTTCAATGTGCACGCCCTGCTTCGGGATCGAAAGACTTTAGTTTTTCCTTGCCTCTTCGGATCTTGTTTCTTGTTAGCGTACAAACATGCAATTCATATCTAAAAAGACCCACTCTGATACCACTTGATCCAAGACCTTTGGCTTATAGATGTACTAAGGAATCACATGAAGAATTTGTAGCTTAACCATAAAAATTTAATGTGGACATGAGAGAAGAAGAAGAAGAAACACATGAAGCATAAGAAATAAGACAAGAAGCTTGATAACAGAGTTTGTCCAACTTGGACTATGTCGCCGAGCCCGACTCGATCAATGGGGAGGCCTTCATTCATTAAATGGAACGAGAAAGAAGAATACAATCATTAGTTACAAAAAAGAAGTCTTATACCTAAATTCCAGAAAATGGCCGAGAAATGGAGAGCTTTATTGTAGAAACTAGCATAACCATTGGATTCTTGTCACCGAGAGGTGGAAAATCAATATACAACTTGCCCAATTCTAACACTGGACCAAAAATGACCGCTTGGAAATTGAGCTTAGGCAAGGTTCCACCCTTTGTTCTCAGCTACTCAGGGTTAGGCCACCTGGTTCTCGAAATCCATGCCCACTCTCCTCCCCTCGGGCACTAAGAAAAAAGGTGTTTTATATAACTGCGTGGGAAGCGTTCCCAAACTGGTCATTTGCCACAGTGGCAAAGTTAGAAAGTCGTTAGGGAGGGGTCAAGAGGTCAAACCCCGCCCCTCCCTTTTTTACATTGTATATGATA